>VRYO01001681.1:4603291-4655622 GCA_009812075.1 Sialia sialis | reverse complement strand
TGAAATTACTGTAGTTTCCTGATGACTATGTCAGGTTGGAGTTTTCAGAGGTGTTGGGCTAGGCACTGTCCACTGTGACAGGCATCCTGTGGAGCTCCACTTTCTTGCAACTCCACTGTCCCTGCTTTATTTTAAAGAACCACACTGGCAGGTTGTATCATAGAAAAAGGAAACTCATTTCTCTCAGCAGCCAACTAAGTGTAAGTTCAGGGGTTTACAGGTGCAGTATTAGACTGCATTATTAGACAGTATTATTATTAGACAGTATTAGTGCAAATAAGCTCAGAGAGATGACAAGGAATACAGGTCATGTTAGTAAGATACAGACAGACACATGCACTGGAAATTAAAGGAGCAGTAAGAGGTAAAACAAATGCAGGTTAGAGTTGGGACAGTGGTATCTCCTGTGGATTTAGCATAGTGTTTTTCTTCTCTTGAAGCAAGCTACTTAAAGAGAAGCCATAAACGCAACAAACCAAGGAGCGATTTGAGGACGTCAGGTGTTGTGCATGAGAATCAAAGAACTTGGTAGTAAACAGCGTGTGGCTGAGAAGTTCTTCCCATCATATATTAATGATGAGAATTTGGTATACAGGTGGATGCAGATACCCACTGGAAAAACTGTGACAAGATTTGGAATGATTTTTCTTACAACTCATTATTTCTTCAGTTTGCAAATTACTTCACCTTATTTGGGTCCTAGACACTTAACTGCCTGATGAGAAGTTACTATTTATAATTTGGAGTTTTTACTCAGGCTGCTGAGTAAAGCAGCAGTTTTTACACAGGCTGCTGTGATGTCTTAAGTGCTTCTGTAAAGGAGGAATGCAATATGGAAAATAATATAAGCTGTAAAATTAATTGATGAGGGAATTGTAATAGAGATGGCAATGTCTGTCTGTTTTGAAAAGCATTGATCATGTGGTTGAGTGATTTATTCAAGGTGTTCTGTAGAACAAGCAACAATGTTAATGAAGTTTCAGTGCTAGTGCAAATGCACAAATGAATTTTTAAGGTAATTGAGGAAGCAGTGCATACATAGTTTGGTAGAAACATTAGGCAGTTTTATTAAAGGTGCAATTTGAAGTGTACTTTTTGCATGTACTATGGGGCAAGTATAATTTTGTGTCATAGCCATTTCCTCTGTTGTTTGCTGTGAATTTTGTAAAAGCTCCAAGATTACTTTTTCCTAGGGCTGTTGATTTCTTTTACAAAGAGCAGAAGCTGTACTACCTTGATCTTTTACATTGTATTGGGGAGCAGCAAATTCCAAATTGAAATCTTTCTTTAATTTTCACCAATATGGCATAAATGGACATTGCACATAAAACACTGAGCCATTGCATATGACTCCTGGTATAAAGAGTATTACAGTAACAGAAGTGCCCTGGTATGTGAATGATAACCATGTGTCTCTGAATTCCTTCTGTTTCTCATTCAAGTTAAATGTTACTCTATCAATACTTGCCAGATATCATGCACTCTCATGTCTCTGCAATATTTTTAAGCCTTTTGATGCCTTTCAGTTTTTGATGTTACGGTATTATTTTTAAGATCCTTAAATTATGTCATAACAAAAATATTTCAATTTATCTAATCCATTTCCCTGTCTTCAGACTGCTTGGTGTGCTGAAGCATGTAATAAAGGAGAGAGATTTAAACAGCTTCCTTCAGTATGAGGAGAAAATACTCTGAAAATCACAAGTTTCCTTCAAAAACTGAAGCTTTTTCAACTGACTGCAGTGTGATGGGAGTGACTGTGAATGATTAAAATTAAACTTCGTTGCAGGGGGTAGGATTTGTAGGATGCAGAGCTAGTGACTCACTATTTCCAATTCTTGGGGGAAAAAAGAGCGGGGGTAAAAGGGATTTCTATAGCTTCTGACTACTGTGTCAAAAGTGTTGTGTCTCATATCGGTTTTCCAGATGCTTTGGTTCTGTTCAGGTTGGAATCCAGTAGCCATCCAATTGTCACTGCCCACAGGAAGAACGGACGAGTTGTGCAGGCATTTTTTAATCACACCAGTTACCACCTCTTGTTAATTTCATGCCCTGTTGGCTCAAACATGAACACATTTCCTTTAGTGCTTGTAACTGTTTCTTTCTATGTAGTGAGGAGCCTGCTTAGGTGAGTGAGAGCTAACAGTAATTCTCTCATCACTTTTGCTCAAAGCTGTAGTTGTTGAGGGCAGATGATACTTACAACTTGAAATCCAGGAACAAGCTTTTCAGGCACTGCTTTTGTCCTGCAGTTACTATTCATCCTTGCCCTGACTATTTAGCTAACAGCTTTTGCTACCAGTTAGGTTGTTCTGCCTTCAATTTCAAGTTGCATGTATTCAACACAGTGGGTAGAGCTCCTAAGTAAAGATCTCGTTGGGAGGCAGTGACCCAATGCAGCATTTTGTCTGGATCCTGCTTATTTTGAGATAAGCAGTGTTTTTCTCAAACAAGGCCTGACTGTACTCAACATCTATTAAAAGCACCCTCTAGTTTAAAAACAAAAAAGGTCTTCTGGAATCACGTAGTCTTCTGAAATGTCTCAAAACTATTCAAATGCTGGCAGCCAGCATAAAGCCCTTGCCTGATCCTAATCTCCAGAATGCACCAGGCATCATTGCCTGGCTATTTTCAGCCGATTCTCTGTACTGCACATCTAAAACTAGAACAAAACTGTCACTGCTCTGCTTTGATTTCCAGCCCCAGCTGCTGCACTGCGCCTGTCCTCCTTGGTTTTTTGGGTTTTTTTTTCCCCCCTCTTCTGATATTTAGAACAAAATCAGGCACTTCAGCTCAATGTGGGTTTTTTTAAGGTTGCAGTGTTCTTTGTGTTGGGGAAGTGTGATATTTCTGTTGACAGGCATTTGATTCCTATACTTCCTGATCTTTGAATCAAATAAACAGCTGCTTCAATAAGATACTTATTGATATTCATAATTACCATATATCCATCAGCTTTTCAGAAAAAACCTGAGTGTGTTCTGGAAGCTTTTGTGGGATTTAATCCCGGACTTGGTGATCTCCCATGGGCTGTATAGCTTCGTGTTGTCACTTGTCTTTGTCTCCCTTCAGTTGGGGTCCTCCATCCCACATTTGTTTCCTGCTTTGCTCTTCTTGCTCCTCCAAACTCTAAACTGTGCCAGTTTACTTTGATTTATGCTTTCATTGCTTGGTGTTGAGTTGTCACTAGCTGTTGCTTGTCCTATGGTTCTTCTCATCCCTAGGAGCTGACTACCATAACACTGCTGGTGGACTACAGAACTATAGATTTTTCTTTGTCTCACTCTGAAAAAACAGCACAAAAAAACAAAACCAAAAAAATAACTAAGGTTTATGCACCTTCCTTGTAGACAAAAGGCAAAGCTCCCAATAGTTGGGCTGTCATTTATGCCAGATGCAGAATACCTAGTCCCTTAATTTTGTGTTGCTTGCTCTGACACATGATAAGTGAAGGAACATCTTCACAATGTGTGTAGAAAAAGAGAAGAAAAGTCAATTGTAAATCTTTTATCATTAAGGAAAAGTTAGTAAAAGTGCAGTAACACAGGGGAGAAACACAGGAGTCCTTGACCATGAGAGAAGGAAAATTTCTAGCTTTCAATACACAGCTCTGTGGAACTGGGCTGGAAGCACAGAAAGCACAAGGAAGTGTACTTTGAGAGATGTTGAGGCAAGCTGGGAAAATGCATGTGGGGATAAAATGCTTACTAATAATGCCTATTTTGTTTATTTTTATATATAGATGTGTGTGTGTATATATATATATAATAGTAGGTGATCTATTAAATATTTTTTAAAGAATTGAATCTATTATGCAGTCATAGAAAACAGAATGGTATGTGGTTGGAACCACCTAGGTCAAGGATCTTTATCTTGCTTACCCTGTCCTGCTCTCGTACATCAGTGTTTGGCAAAAATTGGGAGGGACAAAGAGAACAGTGTATTTGGTGGATAGGTTCTGAAAAGCTGAATTTGATGATTTGAGCAATATATTTACACAAAATCAGTTGACCCTGTCCATATGGTCTTCCATTGATTCAGCCCTTGTGTTTCTCTAAAAAAAATTACTTTGTTGGATTGAAGTGCAGATTTGGTCTCTTTTTTAATATAATCCCACAGAATAAAGACATTCTTGGGTTGATGTTTCATCCACCTAGTTCATATTAGACTTGTTACATCACTAAAAGATGATTTTTATGGCTTTCCTACTATAACTGCATTTCAGTGCTTTTAAAAGCTTTTTTTTTTAATTGGACATGGTAATATTTGAGACACCACTTTGGCTAATTGTTTAAATCTGCATTTAGACAATTGTTAAAATGAATGCTATTTTTGTTATGTAATATTATAAACCACACATGCTCTATAGTCTCTTCTCTAATTAGGAAACAATTAAAATTACAAAAAGTCTACTTCTTGAACACCAAATTTTAATGACTTCATGCTTGACTTGTATTACAGCAGCTCAAGGGAATGGTAATGGGACATTTTGATCCCTTTAAAACTTCTATGAATGCCCATGTAGGAGCTGAAAATAAATATTCTTTCAATCTAAATGACTATAGAATTAAACTACAAGGACTGTGCCTGACCTCAGTTGCCTCATTTCTAGCTTTCTACAGTGTGTAGCTGTCACAAGGCAGAACACCACAAAAGTTGACTGATACTTTTTCAGATCCCATAACAGAAAAGAACAGAGTGTCTGACTGACATAATTGAATAGATTTCAAAAATATTCAGGTTTGGAGACTGAATTCCAATCAGCAGATCAAGCTTTTACTGGGAAATAAGATTCACCAATGTATTTAATATTTGCCTATGCACCACAATATTCACAGCATGCTTTTTAAATTCGCTCACGTTGAACATTTTAATTATATGTTAAAACACAAATATCTACAGGTCCAAATAATCCTCGTTGTGGACCGTTGATTTTTTCTTTTTTAGCTGATGGAAACTGCGTGGAGTCCTGAGACAATGGAAAGTTTCAAGACTTCGTGTACAAAAGTCATGGAAGAAATATTGGAGTGTGCCCTCAGGCTGATTATTTCATTCCCTCCCTTTCTTCCTCACAGAACAGATGTATCTCAGACTGTCTGAGGATCTACTGAAGTATTGCTTGCAATTCTAATATAAGTTTTTGCCTTTTTGATAAGGTGCATAGGTTGGACAGGAGTTGAGGGTGAAATTGAGGTCATGATTCAGCCTTCTATCAGTTTTGTCTTCCAATAGCTCTGAGAATGTCTATGTAATAGCTTAGAGCGTGGGTGAAGTGTTCATTAAAATATTGCTCATGACCAAATGCTTTAGGCAACCTGACTGATCAGTTCTCTCCCAGCTTCCATGGCACAAATTATATCTTTATTGTGTGAGGATCTTTAGCTCTCTTGTCTACATCTAATGCTCTTTTCTCTTTTCAATTTTCAACTGATTTGATCTCATCTCAGTCTTAAGGTAGATTGGATTTACCTAGACTACAAGCAGAGCAAAAATCAGTGCTGGCTGACCACATTGTTTTAGTTTGTAGGGCAGATGGGATGCAAACTCCATTTTTTATATAGTTATCATTTACCCAGATGTGAAGGTCGCCATACTCAATTCCTGACTTTATTAAAGCACTTGAACATAGTAAGACATTAATCAGGACCTTCATATAAATATGGCTGTTTCATGGCTTTGTTGGCGTTAATGTCCATCCTGAGTTTATTGATGTAGTTAATGTTATGAAAAGATTTGGTCTTTTACTTGAGCTGAAGCTGGACAAGCTCTAGTGAGTGGCTTTTCATGTGCCCAAACCCACAGTATTAGGCATCATGTAGTTGCTTGGAGGACTGAGTGAACAGAAAGAAGAGATGATTTCAATACTCAAATTCTTTGGTCCAGAATTTGTTATGGTACTAATTTGACTTCAAATCATGATCCTGTTTTATTGTCTGGGTGGATATAATTTTTGCCCTACTAAAAATAGGGGTTACAGTGACTATGACAAGGATTTTTAGGTTGGAAGCCTGAGTTCCAATTTGTTTCTGACTGACAAATGAGAAAATCAGTGAATGATTTTGTAGCTCTTGTTTTCAGCAACTCCAGAATCCTTTGCAGCCAAAACTGCTGTTGTCAAACTTCAAGGACTGAATCCAAGGGATGTAGTTTTCAAATTCTTCCCACCTGGAAGCTTTCTTTTTTTTTTTTTTTTTTTCCCCTTCCCCCCAAAAAAACCTCACATAGGTCTTATTTATCCCCCACAGCATAGTTTCCCATGCTCTTACATCATACTTTCGCTACTTTGAGAGAGTCACTCTCACCAGGTGGATTACTAACAAGGTTGGTATATGAAGTAGTAAATTGCTCTGTAGTCACAGCTGGGCTGCTGCCATACCTGACCCTCACACAGAGCTATTGCAGTGTGTTTAGACATGTCTTTGGATCTGTGTTAGTTGCCTACATGCAATGGGAGCTCTGCATTCTCTTCCCTTATGCTTGCAACATCTTCAGCTTATTCCTTCTTTCCAGCTTCTCTGATTGCATTCATAAGAGGATGAAATGTTGTCATTTCATCCTGCATGCTTTCTCAGTATTAACTGCCAGATAAATAGCATGTGCTTCCTGTTAATTTGTTGTCATAGACACTGATTTTGCCTGTTTTATAGGACTTTAAGGTTTGGCAAGGCTAATATTATAGTGACAGTTGTGTTCTTTCACCAAATTCTTCCTCTTAGCTTGACTGCTTTTCTGTTCCAGGGGAGAGCAATAACCAATTTTCCTTTTTTGCTTTCACTGCTCAGCTTGATGCTAATCTGCCGGCATTTCTTTCTCTGATCTCTTATTGTCTGCTCAGCCTTAGTCTTGCTTCCTTTCTTCTGACAGCTGCTCCAGACTCGCATTCTTTTATGTCCTTCATATATTTATTTGTGTGTCATCTTTGTTGGTGCCTTTGATGTTTGGCATGACCTTACTGAGGTCTCTGCTTGAAGGAACTTGCCTTTCTAGTGGTCCAGAAGGCACCGAAGAAGCAAATGAGGGGGAGGAATCATCTGGAACCAATGAGCTCATGTGCTTGTTATCAGCAAATAGTTCTATGTCTTAAAATCCCTTTTCCACTGTATGGGAACTTCTTATGTTTTCATCCTACACTTTGCATGCTCTGTCTGCATCTACACTGTAAAGAATGACCAGGTGCTAAAATGGACTGGGACTTGTAACTGAATATTTTCTTTGGTTTAAGCAGCTGGTGGGCTTTTTTCCCCCCCCAGTAAGTTACAGTAATTTCACAATTATTAGCCGCACCTTTTTCATTGAAGAATCCAGCCTACCCCAGCAGGGCAGCTTATATTCAGGTGCAGCTTATCTATGGACAAATCCCAGTGAAATGCCAACCTGGAAGTGAGAGCCAGCTGGGAGGGCGCCTGGGGCTGCCTTTAAAGGCTTCACTGGTCTATGAAAACTGTTGCAACTTGAGCACCTGACACCAAACCCAGCTGGCAGCGATTCTGTTACTAATTTGTTACTTTGTTACACATGGATCCTTGCTTTTAAAAAAAAAAAAAAGTGTGGCTTATATTCAGGTGCAGCTTATATATGGACAAATCCTGTGGTCTACCTGGTTACCGGGAGGTGCGGCTTATAATCGTGAAATTACTGTACAATATTTTATTAAGGGTAAACATACTTGAGATGCCTTTCACTCTCCCTCTGCAAGATGCAAGTATTTTTTCCCCCAAAATATGAGGTATTAGATTTTAAAATACTGCATTTTTAGATCAATTGTGGTGATTTCATCCTGGAATTACAGAGGGGGTCCAAAATTATGTTTTATACAGTGAGGTTAGACTATGCATCCTTTCCCTGTGGTATTTTAAAGAAGCGATAGGCAGACTTCTACATGCAATTCAGCATTTCATAATTATATTGTATTGAATTTAGAGTATTTGGTCAAGAAATGGGATTATGAATAAACTGGTGGAGTAACTCTGTAGCCAGCTGCTTTGAAGTAGTGTTCAGTCATTGAATTTCACAGGAATTTTTAATAGTGATTCCACCCTGTTTATTGTATTAAATTCTACTTGGTGTGGATTCTTAGACCTCTGTGGTCTGTTGGTGACAGAAGGATTTTGAGACATGAAACTGTTTACTTTCTGAACTTTCATTTGCTTTGCACTTTATTCCTTTCAATAATTAAGTGGTTGTTTAATATCTGAGGTTGAGACTGGAAGCAGTTCTTTTTCATCTGCTTTTTACCAGCAGTTGAAGTTTCTCAAAAGAAAGGATATAAGAGCTGAATACCCTAAACTGTCCAAATTAGTGTACTTTTATTTAGTGATAAATAGCTTTCTGGAAAGTGTCAGTTAATTCAGTCTTAAATCTTTAAAGAGGTAATTTTGACAGGGTTCTGTAAATGTAGAAAGTTCAACAGAGTAACCAGAGAAAGGTTCCTAATGAAATCCTGGCTTTGGTGGTGAAAACGTCTGTCTAGTTTTAATAAAAGCTCGATTACACTGCGTTCATGAGGATTTCTGCAAGTCTGCCCTGATGACATATAAACTTTAAATTAGGCATAGTCAATAAAAGGCCACCTAATATGGTTTCATATTTTGAAAGGTTTCCCTGTAATTGCCCCCAGCTAGTTAGTCTGTTTTCTAACCATTTTGGCATCTGCATGTGCTGAAAGAAATCATCCTGGGAAAGATGGAGCTTGTACAGCTTGTAGTGATGTTAAGTGACCTGACGGAGACCTCCCCCCTGCTGCCTCCTTATTTAGTGACCTTCCACAAGAGATGAGACAGCAGCCTTCTCCCAGCAGCTGTTTTCTAAATTTGGTCTGACAAATGGTATCATAAAGGTGGCAGGTGAGGTTAAGAGATCTGATCAGAGCATACTGATTTAACTGCCACCAAAAGGTACAAAAGAATATAAGGAAAAACAATCAAGTGCTGTCTCTTTATCATTGTATCAGTTTTCTCTGCATGGTCCCTTGTGAAAGCTGTTACTGATGGCTTTCAGCTATGTATCGTTATAATACCTCCAATAAGCATTACATAATAGGAAAAATATGCTAAATTGAGCAATGAAACTGGTGTTAGCCAGTCCTGTGGCCCATATCAAAATGCTCTCACTAGTATTCCCTGTAACAGCACTTCCTCAGATGTAATGGACTACAGCATATCATCAAGTAAGAGCTCATATATTCACTTTAATGTTTTTTGCATATCACTGTTACAAGTAATGGCTGTGACTACTCAAGAGAAAAAGAATCCATTTTTTCTCTCTACAATAGTTCACACAATTCTCAAGCATATTTTCTGTCACTGCTGTGTTTACATTGCTAAATAGGCAAACACTATGTCTTGGTTCTCTCAGGCACTGGGGAAGAGGGGAAAACACAGTGATGATAAAACCACAAGAATTAAGTAGAACAACTGAGTAGACGGTAGCACTTACCTGTTTTTTATTGTTGCTTCTCTTACTGACAGTTCAGTAGATTACAAGTTGTCTCCTATAAATGATGTGGTTTACAAGAAGAAATTTGCAGAATGAGTGCATCTGACTAG
Source organism: Sialia sialis (assembly GCA_009812075.1). Classification (NCBI taxonomy): domain Eukaryota; kingdom Metazoa; phylum Chordata; class Aves; order Passeriformes; family Turdidae; genus Sialia; species Sialia sialis. The sequence continues at coordinate 4,646,077 of VRYO01001681.1, read as the reverse complement.
AGTGGCAGATCCTTATTTCAGAAGCACTTCAGATGTTAGAAGCTTTGAAAAGGATCTTCCCTCTTTACTCTAGAGTGATGTATGTACTTGGGACGGAAATACAAAGATGTCATTGGAAATCATACCTGCTGACTGGATGTGTAAGACCTTCAGTCTAGGATAAGTCAGGAATTCAGGTGCTTACCTGAAATGTAGCTCCTGTACTCAACTTCTGTCATAAAATTATTCTTAACTATTTGAATTCTCTGTACTTTTACATTGTACTCTTTATGGTGCTAACTGGAAAAAAATAAGTCTCTCACGTATCTTTATTTGGATGGTTATTTCCTGTGTTTGCTTACCAGCATTAAAGCACTGAAGTTACTTTCTGCATGGGACTGAAATGTTGCAAGCTCCCTACAGGTTACAGATTTTCAGTTGTCATCTTGAAGAGTTTTGAAAACTATTATTACAGATACAGATAGGTAGGATATGTGTAGGTTTAGAGATCTTTTATCATAAAGCTTCAGTATAAAAAGTACACTGAGAAACGAATATATTCCAAAGATGTTGAGTTATAAAAAGCACATGCCTCTGTGTATGAATGATAGTTTTGGCCAAATGCAACATAATGTAATAAGTATTAATGTAATGGATGATTAGATTAGTCACATTAATGACAATGAATTCTAGCACACAGGCATTGTAAAGGGAAGGTGACTGGCGGCAATGGAATGGGCAGATGGACTTTGAAATGCTTCCAGTGAGAGCTGGAGAGAATAATTTTTGGTCGTGATTTTTTTCTCATTTAAATTTTAGATAATTATCTGAGAGTAAATTGACCCCACAAAAAAAAGTTATGAAGGATCATAACTTATGGTATTATTCTGTAGCTACAACCAAGGTCCACCAGGCACTCAGGACCTGAAGAACACTTGACAGTTGTACCTGTAGTGTGTACCCATAGTGTGAGAAAGATTTATTTCAGCTGGCTGAGAAGCTCAGCATCTACAGAGTGCTCATGGATCATCACCTTCCAAGCATGACCTGGCACCCATCCTCGTGTTCAGGCCTTGCACTGCTCCTGCCAGGCAGGGGTGGGGAGGGCAGGCCATGAGTGCAACGCAGCAGTGTCTGCTGTAAACATTTATGTCTGCTTCAGCCTGCTCGTGGGGAAGCAGGACATAACAGAAACCCAACTACAATCTTGTTTACCCAGACAGCATGTTTTAGGATACAAATATTTTTATTCTTTTTCTTTTGGATATTTGCCAAGTGCATTTTGGGATCAGTGGGAAATTTACAGTGTAATGTTTGGTAGCAACTGTATATTTTGCCGATGGTGCCATGAGAAACAGGATGCCCAGGTCCTACCTTGTTTGAATGATCTTTCTAGGTTTTACTGCCATGCTCCACACCATGGGATGCAAGTGCTTCCCAAGCCCCCTGACCTGCAGAAGCAAGGGCAGGGTAGGCACTGTGCCCTATGTTTTTTAGGGATGGTACATTGGAAGAGTTTTCCCTGATACAGCACGGTTTTTTATTGCCTGATTTCTGAGGTAGAGTTCTTCAACCACCTTAAAAGTTGTTGGCAAGGTGACCTTGAAGAAAATTGACTGGGGTACTGTACTGGGGGATGACACAGTATTAATGTGTTGACCTAAACTTCAAATGCTAAGGTGGAATAGGGTGGCGGCTGTGTAAGAAGCAAGTTAACCGACCAGTGTTGTTCAGTGCCTTTGTCCAGGGCATACTGAGGGGCCAGTCATGATCTCCTGGGGGCTGCTTTGCTAAACGCAGTTCAAATTTGAACAGGCCTTGTTCTAGAGGGTTTGTGCACAGTATCAATGGAAGGAAAAATGTGGAGAATACAAAACCAAAGGCAACTGTGCCACACATGTGAAATCAGATTAATGTTATGATTTTTGTTGTGGGGAAATAGCATGCAAGAAGGAAAGGCTGTTTTAGTGAAGAGGAAGAAAACCAGAGACAATGAAGGCAAAACAGAAAGAGCTGAATGTGCAGTTAATGGAGCCAAGAATTAAAGAACGAAAGACGGTGCAGTGATTAGAGGAGGCAGAGGTACACCATGTTTAAGTAAGGAATAAGGGTAAACCTAATGCTTGTACTACACTGTGGATTTTGGAGAGTGCATCTTGACTTGCACTCCTACAATATTTTCCTCTGAAATGTTGTATTGGAAAGGATGGATTCTGAACTGTCCAAAGGACAAGTAATAGTTATGCCCATTTGATGAAAGCTTGAGCTTTGACATGTCTAGTCACTGCATATGTCTAGAAGAAGCTTTCCTTTTTCTTCCCAACCTCAAGTCCTTCACAATCAGAATTCCTATACTGCAATTGCAGAAATTATGAGAAAGCTGCAGACCTCATATATTGTTCCTGTGTTGGCTGTAAGAAGAATTGGACCTATCCCTAGACACTACTTTAACTGACACTAGGATCCAGCTACTGTCCTACAGTCTGTCCTAGGCCTAGACCCCTCACCCCAGGCTTTGGAGTCCAGCCTTTCACAGCTTTCTGTTTCTTCTGGGTTAACTTGATCTTCCCATAGAATGAGTCCCAAACTCTCCAGGTCTCTATGTGTCTCCAAAGAAGCTCCACCCTAGGTGTGCATCCCTTTCCAACTTATCCCACCTAAGATATATCCCAAGGAGCACCTTCAGGCTTTTTTGTCTCTGCTGAATGAAGGATTCCCTTCAGCAGTCGAAAAAGTAGAAACTTGAGGGATAGAAAAGCAGTACTTGATGTGGACTTTGGATTTAGAAGCAGTTGACTGTTTTTCTGTGTGTTCCTGGCACTGTTGCTTTCTACATAGGATACTCAGAGCTCCTCCATTGTACATGGGTAGCTTTGAAGGTGTGCCTGTAAGTATTTGCAAGGAATAGAGAAGGTAAGTTGTAAAAATCTGGTAGCCAGTAGTATTGATGAGGGTAGGTAAATCTCAGGAAAATATATGGCTATTTTTATCTTTTTCATCCTGGTCCTGCCTTCCATTTTGGCCCCCAGAATTTGTAAAGTGAACCAAATTAGAGGTGTGGTTTTTTTGTTGTTTGGTTTTTTTGTTGTTATTTTTGTTGGGTTGTTTTATTTTGATGGGGTTTTTTGTCTTTTTTTTTATGTGTAAGTTGTGCTTCTTCTGTTAATATACTGGAAAGAGCACCTGCACAGCCTATGTCTCAGTCTCCCACAGCTATATGTCAGTTGTATAACACCACCATAACAGGCAATTTCAGCCTCCCAACAGTTGTCCTTGCCATTCTGTTGCACAAAAGGGTGTTTTTCACCTTCATCAGAGATGGAGACGTGCGTGTTGCAGCATTACAGTAAATAGTAAGACAGTTTGTTTTCTTAACCTTTGTCTATCTGTATTTCAAAACTCACAATTTATCTAGGAACTTCATCAGGAGGCTGGGATGTTTCTAAGGCAGCGTAAGCAGAGATACCACATAGCAGAGTTTGTTGGGAGGGCGTGACTAATGGATATAAGAAGATCCACCATGACTGTGTTTTTAACTCCCAGATTTCCAGTGGAAACTTTGTGAACACAAGGCTGCCATCACCTTCTATGCTCTTTCCTTCCCCTTGGTGTGCTGGGACCTCTCTGACAAAGGGCTCAGCACACATCCCACTATGTCCTCTTCCAGCCAGCTCCTGCTTTCCCTTCCTCAGCCGTGTGCATGCTTCAGCTCAGGTGCTGTGACAGTACATAGCTGAGAGATGCAGTGCAGGTGTGTAACTGGAGATGTCTGTTAAATCTTTGCAAAGGAACAAACTGCACATTTAAAATATAAAAGTGAACATTAGAATGGGTGCTATGCCAGAATGCATATTTACTTTTGCTTTAAATAGCCCCAAATGGATTTAGTAATGTTTCTTTTCTGTTTTTATTTTGGTGGTTCTTTTTTTTACCTTGTCTATGCTAGTTTACTACATTCTATGAATATATAAATTCAGCCTACAAAGCTGAACACATACACATTTTAGCAGTGGGAGAGTTGGGGTTTTTTGTGTTGAATGTGTGTGTTGGTTTTAAAGTGTCTAGCCTTCTGGTCTTGAAGATGTTTGAGATGGGATTCTTTCTTCCTCTATACATATTCTCTTCAGCAAGTTGACAGTCTGATGTTGATTAGGGGTTTTAGGTGCAACAGGAGTATAGCTAATATGAAAATAATTAGTTGGTGTATATTTCTGTGCTGTGCTGCTCCCTGCTGAATTGTCTAACTACCAAATAGATTAAGGAGTTAACAGCTGACAGGTGTACTCCTGGAGGAGTGTGATGGAGCCTGGTGGTTTTACAGCTGAAGAGCGGGGGTTTGGAACAAGCTGTGCCAGCCTAAGAAGCTTCTCTCTCTATTCTTATCATAAATTGTGATGAGAATTATCATATATTAGTTATGCTAAGGTGATACTCAGCAAAAAGTGGCTAGCAGTGAGTGCAGTAGAGTCTTTAGATGGTTAATGTCAGGGTAAAGAGGAGGAAAGGTGATTTTCCAGTATGTGCTGCATGTTCCACAAGCCCCTTCTGCGCAGGAAACAATCTCATGGCCCTAGCTGTCAGTAATTTACCATATTTGGATTCCCCAAACAAACTGCAGTGTTTAGTTCAGCTTTGAAGGGCAAACAGTTCCTTATGGAGCTTAATTGCTTTGTTTACATGTAGCTAGTTACTTATCACGTGGCAAGAACAATAGGCTGAGTGCCTTGCTTAACCCAGATCAGAATAAGATAAAACACAGCAGACAGTGAGGCTGTATTTCTTAAACAGACCACAGGTCAGATGCAGCCTCCTTGGCTGGCTCCTTGCAAACCTGGTGCCTGGCATGCCCTTTGTCTCCACAGCAGCTTTGTGACTTTGCCATATGTCCTTGCTGTCTGATCTTCAGCTAAAAGCAAGTGGTGTTCCTTAGGTCTCTCTATTTCAAGTGGACCAGGCACCTTCCTGAGAGCTTTGTATGATTCACAGGCCATTCCTGGCACAGTGCATGCAGTGAACATCAGATCATCACACCAGGCTTTGACCTCAGGTTACCCCACAGCTTAACCTGGACCATGCCCAGTTTGAGCACAGGCAGCTGGGCTTCCTCCTCCCTGTAAGGAGGCAGGGCAGGGCCTTGGGGAAGCTTGAGCCTTGATTTCCCAACCAGCCACACCTGTCTTGTGGGATGAGGAACAAAATGGAGTTTGCTTAGTTAAGCCAGATCTCTGCCAGTCAGTCATGCCTGCTACTGACAGGAGGCCTTTTAACAAGGGTGTTAAAATGCCAGAGCACTTTTCTTGTTGTCACAAAGTCCTTCAACCACAGGCAGTACCCCGTGATCCAGCATGACATGAGTGCATGACCCAACACATGCTTTCCCTGCCCAGAAGTTGAGAAGTTCATTGTCAGGTCTGGCAGACTTATAGAGACAAAAGAAATTTTTTGGTTGGGACTGCAGCTCTCACACCCTCAAGGAGTCCCTTGTGTCTTGGGGGAGCATGGGGCTCATGCCAGGTCTCCCTGCATAACTGAGTTTTCCTGAGCTCTGAGCAGAGAGGACATTCCAGAGATTTTTATCTGTTTGCTTCTCCATTTCACTGGTGGCATTTCCCCTCATAGCATCTGAATTAAAAGTCAGAAAGTTTGCTGAGAAAGACTCCTAGTTTGTTCCTCAAGTAGTTTCTTTTGGCAGAAGAGAATTTGCCATTACACCTGCTTGCACAAAAGATGTTCTCCATTAATTTGCCAGAAGTTAAATAAGCTTCAGCCATCCCTGCAAACTGGAGAACAAGTTGCTAACATCACTAATTTTGTAAATCTTTATGCAACTGGGAATGAGAGGCCTTTGAAAATATGCACTGAAAATTTAAGTGCAGGGGACCTGCAAAACAAAAATCTTCTTTATCTTTTTCGATGAGTGAATTATTAACTGGCACAGTTGTGTGCTTAAATCTTAGGTACAGTTTACAGTTGTCACTTGCACTTGAAGGGGTGTAAATAGAGGCTGATATCCTTTATAGCAGTCATCAAGCTGTTCCTCTTCCCTCTGTAGGCAATCTCTCACTGGCAGAGGTGATGCAAGGCAGAAATATTTCCTACTTTTTTATGTTTGTGGCACAGAAGAAGCAAATTATGCAAATAACTCAACAAGAGCACAATGACAGTGGTATTCTAGAGAATACCACAAATTATCATTACCTTCCCAAGCCTTTAGACCATGAAAATAAACTTTAAAGTCTACTGAAGATTTAAGCACTAAGAGCCACTTCCCTTCTCTTCCACCACCACCTAAATATATGAGCTGCTTCTAGAGCTGGAGGCCTCCTCAGTAAGACTACCAATTGTTTTGAGCTTATACAAGCATTTACAGCTACCATATAAATTGAAAGGTTAGCATGTCTCCTCTTGCCTTGTCATATTTCTGTTTGTGTAACACAGAGCCCAGTAGTCATCATAAATAAGAAAACCTTTGGAAATATGTCTTTGAGAAGGAAAACTCTGCACAAGGATCTATTATATTCCTCACAGAATTGAGTCAGGGGTTCCCAGAGACCAAAGACTAACCTGGAAACCTGACCCTCAGGAAAATTTTTGGATTGTGGCTTTTCTGCATTGTCCTGTTGATTTTTTTTGTCATGCAGCCCCTAGCCCCTACCCGTTAGGTTGCCCTCCATGAACATGACTCAGGGAACTCCTGAGTTCATCATCCAAGAAAACCTTTATTTTGGAATACAGAATGAAAACGATAATCTACTTTGTCAAGGGTTTCCACACCTCTGTAAACATGCAGTCTCCTCGTCTGGATGATCTCATGCATATATTCATCAAAGTTCTTACTTTGCTTTGAGACCACATTTGCAGCAAAACAGTAATATATGCAGTATAAAAAGGTTTTGGGTGAAATCCAGTACAAGCATTTAATGGTGAAATCATTCTTAATATTATTTAACAGCTACCTGGTGTCTGATCCAGAGAAACTGGTCACAACTACACCTTTCTTTAGACACTTAAAGGAGTGGCACATGTTAGCCTCGGATGTTACATGAATGTAGGGCAAGAAGGAAACATAATAACTTGTCCCTCTCATTGTCAAGCACATTCCTCCTCCATTTTTTGACAGTGGATTGTTGATGGAGTGATAGCTGCTAAACAGGTACGAGCTCATCAGCACTCCTTACCAAAGAAATCTTGTCCAGAAACTCTTATGTCTCTCACTAGAAGCAGAGGGAAGGAAAATTGGAAGTCTCTGGCCTAAGGAAAATCATTTGGTACTACAGAAGTCAAGTGAAGATCAGCTAACCTTCTGGAGCATCACAGACTGGAAACCTGAATGTTCTGGCAGATGCCGTCATTTTGGCAATGGCGCAGGTGACAGTCCTGTAAAGTCCTCATGGTCTTTATCACGTAGTAGGAAGTGGCATTGCTGCCCTGGATGCAAACATCCTAAAAAAGAAGTAGTTAGTTAGTGACTCCACAGAAATAAATTCTTGATACCACAAGTGTTAAAATGTAAGGTCACAATACGAGTGCTGTGGAAGGAGTTATTGGTGTTGTCAGTAACAGATTTACCTGCCAGTAACTATGTCTTATGAAATAAAAACCCCAGCACCAGTCTTACAGAATCCTTACTTTTCAGCTTTCAAAACTCTTCTGGAGAGTTTTTGCAAATAGGTGGTTTAAAATCCAGGCTGACTAAATACCTGCTCTGGCTTCTGTCACCTTGGAAACAGGGAGTGCATACTGTGGAAACAATCTGAAGGATCCAGGATGGAAATACAGATGTTCATATAAAACAGATTTCCCCCCCTTTTTTTGTTGCTCAGAACAATAATATGAGAGCCACAGCTGCATTTCCAGCTATGTGCACAGTGTAACAAGTACATTGATGTAGCTTATGGCAGGCAGCACTTCATGGTAAGTGCTGCACTAGAACTTGGAGTACCCATGTCTCTACTGCTGAAAGCAGGGAAAAAACTTGCTTCCACACTCCCTAATGCAGATCATGCACCCACGCAGCTTTAGCTTCTTATTTACTGTAGCCAGTTTATTGTGGGCCATGGTAACTATCTATGTTATATGTCTGTTCTTGCTTTCGTCCCTGGCAGATAATGAGATTGTGTAGTGGCTATATTGTCAGCAGGGTTTCTTTTCCAAATTCCTTTGCTTCTGTTCTGTTCTTCATGCAGCCCACTGAAATAATCCCTTTGTATACTGCAGAGTCCTTCCAAGAGATTTTTCTTTTTTGTTGGCAACATCCATGAAAAAACAAGGAATTCTACCTTGCATTTTTGTTCCTTCAAAACATCAGTCTACATCCACCCATTTAAGTCCTCTTGCTTTGTCCCTAATCTGTCTTAATATCTTCAGGCAACCAAGAAACTGGCCTTTCATCTCCCTTGAACTCTTGAGAATTGCTCAACAGTTGCACAAAATTGTTTTTCCTCCTCCTGCTGCGAAGATAGTACCAAATTAGGAGTGTATTATGGGCCAGGCTTTTTCCAGTTGCCAGGGGCTGTGATCTCATAACCTAAAGATGGAGAGATGTTCCTTGCTGTTCTTGACATGGAGGCCTGAAAGTACTGTGCTCCTTTAGGCATTTTAGTGTTCTCAGTGTTTTACAGGGACTTTATTTCCCAGCTTTCCTGACGCTTAACTGTGTGTGGCCAGGTAAATATTACAGGGTGTCCACAGCCAAAGAGTACAGTACCCCTAAAAGATAGTAGAAAGAAATGGAGGTGAAGTTAGCCTGATTTTCTTTCTGCTTTGTCAGAGAACATTATGGATTTAATAGTTTGTGATAACTAAAATGTTGCCCTTCTAATCTTGGTTTTTCACTAAACTTCAAGAGGGATGCCAAGATTACCACCTTGGGTTTGGTTTGGGGATTATAGTCTCAGCACTAGTGGTTACAATAAAGTAGGATCCTCAACTTCAGATCATTGCTTGATGTCCTCTTACCCTGGAAATTAAATTATGCTGATTTAAATGTCTGCATCCAATGTCTTTCAAAATGCACAGACAGCTTGGTTTTAAAGATAAATGCTTGTCGTTTTGGGGCAGACTGTGCTAGATTTAAGTTCACTTAGCAAAGCTTTTTTATTGGAGTGGCTCATGTAACTTGTTAACATGCAAGAAATTATTAAGCTTTCACTTCCTCCACTCCCATTTCCTGTTTGGAATATGAAAGGAAGCCCTGACTGCTAATTTGTGATTAGCCAGCAACCCAGAGTGAACTTAATCCTGTGGGTTTGTTTGGTGCTTGCCTATGCAGATACGGCCTCACTCAAGACTGGGATTGCTGCAGTTCACATTTCATGGGGAGAGCTGTAAACAAGCTGCTATTCTTTCCCTGAATTCATGGCTTGCCTTCTGAGAACAGAGGTAGTGCCTGCCTGCCAGAGCTTGGGAGGCTACCCTAAAAAGTTGGATGCTGCAGGAGAGAAGAGACACATGAGGGTGTTTCTCCAGTCTTGCTTGCCCAGGAGGTGGCACTGTGCAATAGTGGGATTTTCACCTGCAGCATTTGTCATCTGACCCGACTGTGATTGTTTGAGACCTGACAGATGAGTGAAGTTCCTTAGTCAGTAAAAACAGAGTGACTTGTACTTCATTTAGGATGCCTCAGCTCTCTCCTCTGTGAAACGCATCGTACTATCTGCTTTGTGCTCCTGCAGTGGGGAACTGACCTCTGTATGTATTCTTGTGCATTCAGGATTAGAGCTGGGTTTGTAGGTGACATTGTTCTGGCCACAAAAGAAGTGATGATATCTTCAGAGCATCTTTACTTCTGAGGCTGTTGTACAAGACCTTTGTGTCCCCCTTGATATTTCCCAGACTACTGACAAAGCAGCCAAAACGAAGAGCTATATACAGGTAGCATGTGCTAAAAATCTAGAAAGTTTGGAAGAGGCTCTGTGGGATCTCTCTGTCCTGCATGCATTATGCTATGCTCCTGTAAGAGTACTGGTTGCTCTGGTTTAGTGCTTGTGTATAACACACATAGAGCTTTTTTAAAGGATCTCTGACCCCACCTGCAATTCTCTGACCTGACCTGTGCTCCCAAATGCAGCTGAGATAAATCTAGAAAATCTTCCAGGTCTTTCATTTTTATTATGGTGATAAACTGAGACCATTTTCATTTCTCTCTCCAACAGCAGCCTGAGATTAGGAGCATGTACAGATCTGTGGGTAATTCTGATTTTTGGAATGCATATATTACTTTACAAAATCATAGGCATATTTATTAACCTTCTTTTAATTCCCTGAAAGGTGAAAAGGGGTAATGCTTTCATAACACAAGAAATACAAGAACACATTTGTAACACAATGTAAGAAATATGTTCACAATATACCTTGGAGTTAGAAATGTTTTGGGAATGTGAAATACTTTTGTTATTATTAACCAACTCTTAAGTGGCCTATACATCTATAACAAAGGCCTCTTAGCAAAAAGATCCTTTAAAATAGCCTGACCCTTTCCACTTTTTCAGAGATGTTAATAGTTTCCTGGCTCAGTGTTTTAGGAAATGTCGTCATAGTCTGGAGGAACCAATAAAAACATAAGTCACCTATTTTGTCTGATCGTTTTACGCCAGGATATTTGAGGCTGGAAGCTGTGGAGGGATAGGAGGGGACTGCTTTGTTTGTGTGAGTGGAAGATGAAGAGGATTTAATTACTACTGCTTTAGTATAACTTTACGTATTAGGACTCTAGAACTGTGTGAAAAATAGTATATTTTGAGTTCATAGAGGCTTTAGATAGTTTTTGTAACTATTTAATGATTTTTTTTTCTCCTTCCTATGCCACTTTTTGCTTCAATGTCTGATGAAAGGGATGTTGTTTTTGGGGAAGAGTATTCTGTTGGTTTTAGGCTTTCATTGTCCTTTAATAAAGATGTAAGAGCTCTAAGAAATGTCAGTCAGTGCTTTAAAAAGAGTTGGCTGCTGATTATGACAATATGATTGGTGAGATAATAGCTTCTTTGGTGTGGTCAAAGGAGACCATTTCCTACAAGCAGAAAATGTACAGTAGTTTCACGATTATAAGCCGCACCTTTTTCACTGAAGAATCCAGCCCACTGCAGTACTGCAGCTAATCATCAGGTGCGGCTTATCTATGGACAAATCGCAGCGAAATGCCAACCCGGAAGTGAGAGCCGGCCGGGGAGGGAGCGAGCTGCCTTTGCTGCATTCGCAGCCTGCGGGGAGTGGGCTGCTGCCTCCTTCAGAGCCCGTGGGGAGCGGGGGAGTGGGCTGCTGCATTCGCAGCCCGCATGGAGTGGGGAGTGGGCTGCTGGTGCAAGCCGGCTCCGAGCCCGCGGCAAGGAGGCTGCGGGTGACCGGCTTCGAGCGCGCAGCGAGGGGGCAAGCTGCCGGCTTTGCGCAGCGAGCGGAGCCGCGGCAGCCCGTGCCAGGGACGGGAGTGCCGAGGCCCACAGCACTGGGAGGGCGCCTGGGACTGCGTTTAAAGGTTTCGCTGGTCTATGAAAACTATTTGCAAATTGAGCAACTTGACAGCAAACCCCGAGATCGCACGATTTTGTTCTAACTCGTTACTTTGTCACACATAGATACTCGCTTTAAACAAAACAAAACAAAAAGCAGCTTATATTCGGGGTGCGGCTTATATATGGACAAATCCCGTGGTCTACCTGGCTACCCAGACATGCGGCTTATAATCAGGTGCGGCTTATAATTGTGAAATTACTGTAATTACTTAAGTTAAAGACTGACTACTGTATGAAATCTTAGTACAAAGCATCATTACATGACTTTGTGAAAAGCAAACCATGAGTGTCTGCAACAGGCATCCAGTGACACTTTGTTCTGCATTATAAATGACAGCATTTACAGTGGGACAAACCCTGCCATACTTCCATGGTTTGATGCTCTCCCTTCTGAGGCAAAGCTTTCAGCAAGTGTGTTAGTCCTGACTGTGATCTCCTGGCTGTGGAGAGCAGATATGCATTGCAGTTTTTCCCCTGCTGAGCTGTTGTGTGCCACAAGCTTCACACAGCCCTAATAGGTAACATCTCTGTTACTGTTGGTTTACGCTTGGTTGCATGGAGCTGGGAAAGGCTGTTCTGACCCCATTTATCCTCTGCCTCTTCCCAGAGCATCCTCCAGAGAGGACCAAAGTTTCTGACTTGTTTTTGGGAAATCATGCTCTGTGTTTCATCTTTTGTATTCCATCAGTGTTGGAGACCAGTGTAATGTTTGTCAGCAGTCTAGAAAAACTGAAGGATAACACTTACTTCATCCTGCATAGCTCTCTTTACAGAAATGAGCTGCAGCACCAAAAGAGACAGCCACCACCACTGCAAGCTGCACCATAACCCGTTATGTGGACTCTTCTCCTCACCTGCCCCCCAAAGTAGAAAAATCAAACATGATTTCTTTTCAGCTTCTGTTGTAGCCTCAAATAGAAGTAGGTGCAGCTGTTAGTGGTTCACTGACAGTTCAAACCATGTTCAGGGTCTGCAAACCCACATTAAAATGTGCTTGGAGATTCCAGAAAGAAGCAAAAAGAGGACAAGGGTACCAAGGTACCCTGATTAGAGTTCAGTCGAAAGGGGACATTGCTGCTGATCTAGTGAATTTGTGTTTTATGAATCCAGCAAGGGGTTATCTCAAGACTTATACAAGAAGCCAACAAATGAACCTGACGAACCTTTCTGTTAACTCTCACCAGTCATCTGCCCTTTATGTTTTTGGAAGCTTTTCTCTCCACCTTTCAGTTTAATGTGCTGAATGCTGGCTCTTACTCTTTTTCAAGCTGAGTGTTCATCGGCCCTGTGGCAAAGAGACTGTGCCCTGTTACCTTCCACACATGACAGCCACTAGGACATACTGCCACAGCAGAGGTGTGTATAGTTTTGGTACCTGTCAGTATAGCTTATCCCTTTTGTGTATGTTTTAGCAGGTCAGGCTTGGAATTGTTACTGTGAACTATGCCATGAGATACCCGTTTCAAAGTCCTTCTTAAGATGGAGCTGGATCTGTACGTGGAGGTTTCCCTGGAGTGTCAGTATCCTTGAGCACTCAGTCATACCAGGGTCACTGCTCTGTCCCAAAGCACAGCATGCAGGCAGCAGCCAAGCTGCGGGAAGTAGCACCATTGAAGATCTTAAGAGACATGCCTGGAGCAGGATGTGTAGGTGAAGGGGTGAATACAACATTGTTGTTGTTGCTTGTTCCCATAACAAATTCAGAACAAATTGCCCATTTCAGATGCTTCTACCACCAACTACTTGGGGGCTTTGAGGTAGACAAGTCTCTCTTTCGGACTGCTGTCTTCCATGCTTGGATTTCATCTCAATCATCAAGAGGTGTAGGCCCTGATGGGGGAAGTGTAGCTTTTTCTCTCATCCCTCTTTCCTGCGTTTTCAGGGTCTAGGGAAGGCAGAGCTCTTCTCAGTTAAATCTTTAGTTCAGTCAGTTGCAAATGGAAGCTTTTTAATTTTTATTGGTGTGTGGTTAAACCGTTATGAGCTGTGCATATATCAATTCTAAAATAAACACCTCTCTCATCCACCAGAGGAACTGTGACCTCAGGAAGAACCAGATTTAAAAATAAGACTATCTTTTTAATCCTTAGCAGGCACCCCACTCCTCTCAGGCTTTTGTGATGATTACTGGAATTTCTTCATTGACTGCAGGATTTTTTTTTCAATAAACAGTATCATTTTCCCAAACCAGAAACTATCCAATCTTACCCAAAGCAATTTAGTGAAAGTGAAACTGTAGAGAAGATGAAGGCAAACTATTTCTTACATTTTTGTCGTATTGCTGTGTCCTACCATATGACTTGGCCATAGCAGTCATGTGAAAATGCATGACCTGTTCTGTAAAGCTGAATGCACTGTGGTCTCTGTGTTTACAGCAGATACAAGGAAAAGGTTTTGTCTTCAGGCATGTCTGTGCAGGGCCTAGAACACTTTTGGCTCTACATAAGAAATAGTAATAATAAGGCCAAAACCTCTCTGCCAGCTAGTGAAATGAAAATGCTGTACTTCACAGTTATGTCATTGGAGAATTATATTTCATTAGAGCTGATATTAAAAACCCTGATGTCAGTTGTGAAATGTGGCTGACTTCAAGTTTGCAAAGCACATAGGAAATTTTTTCGCAATGTGTTGTCACTTTAGAAGTCTGGCAGTCCTTTAGGTTCACTTATAAAACTTTAAGCTCTCAGAAGGGGAAAACCCCAAGGCTATTTCCCCATAGCTTTAAAAGCTTTGCTTTTACTAGCAAATACCATTTTTACAAAGTATATGCAAGTAATGTTCTGGATGCTTCAAACAGCAGCAGCTGTTAGGACTTTCAGGTTGGAGAACTGGATAAAGTAGTCATAAGAAGTTACTCTAGATGTTTAAATGGGAGCTCTTAGAAAGTCTTAGAAAAAAAAAAGCTCTTAGAAAGCTCTTAGAACAGGGTAGAGAATAGCAGTCCAAACTGTTTCTGGCTTTTAAGTGCAGAAACACGGCTGTTGTTTTGCCGTTTTCCCTTCCCATTTGGTGGCTCACAGGCTTGTGTTATTGGGAAGGAGTGTGTACACAGCACTTGTGTTAATTCCAACAGGTCGCTGAGCTGCAGAACAGTTTCCATGTTAGTTTTCACAAATTTATGACGTATTTGTAAATCAAACTTTTACGTTAGTCACAGTAAAGACATGAAGGGTATATGTGAGTATATATATTAGCTCTTGTTTTGCTTACTAGATAATATTTAAATGTCAAATGCAGTATGTAAGATTATTTCTGTTACAGTTATATTTATTGTAGGAGATGGTAAATGCTACTTGATTCTAAGCTGGATCTTCTGCTTTGAGTTTTTCCTTAAATGTGGAGAACTTGTGAACATACATACATAGTCATTTGCTAATAGAAAAATATATTATGGTTAAACAAGCAAATCCAAACTGACTGTGGCTGGGTAATGACTAGATGTGTGTCCTTTCCTGCTTGGATACATCTGACTCCACACTGTTCTCTGTATTGAATACTACACTGGGCAATAGCCATCATCTGCTACATCCACTCAGAAGCTGTTTTGGTTCTGTACCACCAAATAAGACTGACAGTGTCACAGTTCACATTTGGGAGATTTTCCCCTACACACTCTGACTATAATCTCCTTTCTCCACATTGATTTTTTACCAGACTTTTAGGAGTTTGCTATTTTCAGGACTTCTCTCTTGCTTTTGAAATCTGCCAGCAGTGATAAGGGACAATATCTGATACAATTGTAAAACATCCTGTGGAAGATTTTCTTTAGGAAGGAGTGTCCAATCAACCTGGTACAACCTTTCTTACAGATCTGTCCTATTCAATATAGCATTTCTTAAAAATTCATGGGAGTTAATGGCATGAATGGTGAATCTTAGTAATGTGAAAGCTGTTTGGTGGACAGACAGGACTGAAATGCCAGTTAATCCCTGGCTGGGCAGATGCAGCTGTTCTTTTTTTACTACGTCAGCCTACTTGTGTGAGCAGGTTATTGTCTCTTTGGTGAGACAAAGGAGTGGGGTGCTTGTGCATAAGGGTTAGATTAGCCTCTGGGATCAGGGTCTGGTTAAGGGAGTTTGTTTTTATCAGCACATTCTGAGGCAAGTGGAAACTGGGTGGTTTGGATTATGAAAAGTCCCTGAAGTGTGCATATGTTCAGCTTGTTAGCTTCATGTGCTTGGGGACGGTAAAATCAATGACAAGCCCACCTTTTCTTTTTTCTCTTTCTTGATTTTTTTTGGTTGATTGTTCTGTTTTCTTTTTATTTTGGTAAAAATAGTAAAGGCATTGAAACACTTTCTGGAAACAGAAAACATTCCCAGCTTTTTTGGATATGTGGTCAGCCGTCTTTTGCTTGTTCCCTTATAAGCAGTATTCTTAACGGGAAGAAGTTGCTACTATTTCAGGTCAGTGTGTGTTTTCTTTTACAGTTGCCATGGCTCTGGTAAGACAGATATGTACTGTAGTTGTTTGTCTTGTTATAAGATGTGAATTTTATTTTCAGCACTGTATTTGCAGCATAATAGCATGTGCAGTAATGTTCCATACTTGACCAAAGCTGACCCTGTTGGAGTTACTGCACTGTTTTTTTCTTGTTTGTCATACAGTATTTTATATGCCCAGCTTTGGTGCGCTAGAGTCAATAGCTCCCACATTTTGGATATTCTATAGCCTAGTGGATACTTAAAGTTAGAGACATTATGTCATGGTTGCAATCTTACATAAACACAAACCAGAGAGCCTAATCTAGTAGTTTTTCATTCAGCTCAATAAACTTGGCTATGCTACAGTTTATCTTCTGAGGAGGCACCCAATATTGATTTAGAGACTTCAGGTGAGGGAGAATCTAACCAAGATTAACTGTAGGTTAGAGCTACTAAATTCTACTTAGCTCTATCAGTGTTTAAGAATGTAGCTTTACTTAAAATAAAGTGCAGCAAAACAACAGCAGCGGCAGCCATAGCCAAAATCTACCATCTCTGTTTTGTTTTCCTTATGTTTTCTGTTTTTTTAGTGAAATTTTCATCAGACTGATTGGAATTAAATCTCACAGTACTCCAGCTTTTACTTATTGCTATTACAGAAAAAATTTGAGGGGAGTCCATAGGGTTGTCAAAGTAAATTTGACAATTTGAAGTCTGTTGACATAACTAGAAATGAGTCAAGGCCAAGACACACTGACATTGGCATTGAGCCGCAGTTTTTCCCTGCTGCGGGTTCCTGTTACTTTGATGACACCTGTTGTTGGTTCACTGAGAATCAGCTTTACAGACTGACATGAGTCTGTTTTATCACACAGGAAACTTCAGTGAGGTGTCTGCAAGTGTCATAAGTCTCTCTTACTCCTACCCCTACACGTGGCATTCAGGTGGAATATAGTATTGAAGAAAGCCAGAATTTTTATGTTGCTGTTCAGGTTAGCCAGATCAAGTAAAGCAGACCTGTTTTGTCTTTGCATCTCTTTGGCCTTGCCTTTTTGTTTGGTTGTGGGAGTTATCTTTAGGTTTTCGGGTTTTTTGGTTTTTTTTTGGTTGGTTTGGCTTTTTTTTTTAATAGCTGAAAATACAGATCAGCTTTGGCAGAAATAGTGAAAAGGAAGAAGCCCACCGCTACCAAAATAAACTTGACTGAGTCATGAGAGAGTGGTAGACCTGCTCGTCCAGTTTATTAGCAGTGCATGTAGAAAAAATGTAAAAGCATTTTTTGCTGTTTCCAAAAAGCTGGGTTTGAGAATAAAAAAAAATTCAACCCTTTCAGTTCCAGCAGAGGCTGGTTTGGGGGTGGCACTGCTTCTATATCCTTTTCGCAAGGTATTTAAAATTTAATTATGCAAGAAGGATACATAAAACACCCACGTCTGTTTAGTTAAATTTGCTTCTTGTTGGAGAGTTTAGGGGCTTCTGAATTAAAAACAGTTGGAAACAGCTTTCAGCTGTTTCCTTAATCTTGCTGAAGGCATCACTTACTAGATATAAGGGCAAAGAAATGTTTTGCCAACCAAAGGTATTTACAGAAGAGGGAGCTGGTGATTTCTGTCACACCTGTTTGCATCAGTGTGCCCTCATGGCTTGTTTTCTTTTAAGGTTCCCTGAACAGAAGAGACTGTTTTTCCTATATACATATACATATACATATACATATACATATACATATACATATACATATACATATACATATACATGAGTTACGTTTCTAAACTTGAGATATTGGTTTTCTGAGCAGCAATATGATCAACTCTCATTTGAGCTAGTAGAAACTTGACTGAGAGTAAGAATTGACCCAAACTCAAGTTACAGGAGCATCAGGTGAACTGGCATCCTCTTTTTGGATGAACCATTTCTCATCACAGTTGTAATCTGAAGATTATTGCCATTGTTTTGTTCTTAATTCATATGCAGTTTATAAGCCAGCTTTGGTACCCAATAAGAACATGTGGTATTGAACCATTTAAAGTTTTCCACTATTTGGGGTTTATTACTACTGTAAAAGACTTCCATAATGGACTTCCTTCAGTTGGTTTTCTGTATTTATTTTATGCTTATTATTTTGAGATTAATATTCATGGCTGCCATTCCCTGACAGATTATGGAATGGGCTTTCAATTAATCAGTATGTTGTTTTTGTTGAGAGAGATCCTTCTTAATTGTCTCTGGTTTTTTTTCTTGGCATATACATCTTTCCATGATACATATTTATATTAAGTGGTACAAAAATGAATAACTCAACTTCTTCAAGGTGTATGTTACAAACAGACTGTGAGTGTAGATCAATGCAATTATGTGCTGGCAATTAAGAGGTTAAATAAGTTTCCAGTTTAAGAAACAAGGTGGGAAAGTTGTCTGAAGATACTTGGGGCAGTGTCTTTCCAGGAGCCACATGTCAGCAGGGTACCTACTATTACATGGTGCCACAGTACCTGAACCCTATGGGGCTTGCCCAGTTCCATGCTGCTGCTGCCCTGTATTCCCAAAACTTGCCTTCCAAACTGTACCTCAAACAAAACACCTTGCTTGATCCTAATAGGTAGCATTTAGGACTGTGATGTAACTTTTTAGCAGAATCTCTAGTCAGTGGTGGAAACCAAAAGAGCATCAGAGTGCAAAATGTTTTGGCTCCTTAACTAAATGCTATCATCAGCTCAGCTGAGCTCCCAGATACTCATTTGGCAAAAGACAGATTACATAAGCAGCAGTAATTTTCCCCATGCTTGGAAAGAATTGGTTGAAATGCTTAGCAACTCCCCACAAGTGCAGCAGGCTGCTGCCTGCAAGTGCTTGGTCAAAAAGCTAAAATACCGTTTGACAGTAATGTGGTCAGCCAGCCCAGCTCTGCCTGCCCTGCTGGCCACCACTCCTTGTCTTCTCCCAAGATGATTAGCTGAAAGCATCCTGTGTGGCAAGGCCAGCTTGGGAGCTCTGGATGGGGCCAGCCTGAAGGTACCCACAATTAGTGGGAATGTTGAATGAGGTTTATGGAGTTCTTTGCCTGATAGTAAACTAGAAGTTTTTTAAAAATCACAGACAAATGCTTGATGCATCTCTTTAAAGTGAAGGGGACTGGCATTTGGAAAATTCACCTTTGCATTTGTTTGGAATTTATTTTCATGCTCTTTGTGAGGATTGTTTTGTCTGAAATGGAGTGCCTCTGTTTTGTGCTTCCAATACAGATGCCTTTCATTCTTCCTCTGGATTATACCAAATGCTCAGTTGGAAGAGCAGATGTTCACCAATTACAGAAAAATAAATTAACTGAAAAGGAAAGAGGTAGGGCAGGGCGTTTTAGTTGCCAGGTCACTCTAGTATGGGACAATCTGCTACATTTTGTGAGTGCAGACTAAGGCAGACAGAGGATCCCAACTGGTACCCTGCCCTGGACTCCTCCCAGGCCATCGCTGGAGCCATGAGCCCACCAAAGTCCCACCTCTCCAGGCCCAGAGGAGCACAGGGGCACAATGACAGGCAGAAAACTAAAGATACAAAGGAAGGGACACCAAGTCTAGAGTCCTTTCCAGGACTGTCTGAGGAGAGCCTCTGCCCCAGAGTCCAGATATGAAACCCATCAAGATGAGTCAATGCCAGAGCACTTTTTGGAGATATCTGGATATGTGTCTGATAGTCTGTGCCAGCAGCTGGGAGCACTGGGATTCAGAAGTGGCTACTGGGCAGACTCTGTGAGTCTAGCAGCTGAAGGAATCTGTATTGGACATGTGTGTGTATTAATATACACACATGTGCATGATAAGGACATGTGTATGCATATAAAACAGACGTACTCTGACTAGCAGACCCCTTCCCGTTGATGCAGGGAGGGGCTGTGTGTTGCTTACTGAGAACACATCTTCAGCCTTGCTGCTGGTTGCACCTGGGAGCATGGGGCTGTGCAGCCTGTTCTTCCAACAGCGTTGTCAGCTCAGACCAATTTCACTTCTTCTCCTAGTAAGAGCCACCTAAAATCAGGTAGATGAGGAGTTTTTTTAGAGACTGGTAACCATGTGTTTTTAGACTTTGTATGGTACCAGGTGAGCAGCAGGAGCTTGAGTTAGTGGTATGGATAGGTAATTGGAAGGAAATAGAAGGGAATTGTATGGCCAAAGTGACTTTTTTGAGCATTGAAGAGCAGTAAACATCCAACTGTGCTTCCTTGAAGCCTTTTCATTCCCCTATGAAAGGATGACCTTTAGTAACCTTTTTAATGCCCCTATGCCTTAGAGTTCTGAGTGCTCCTTATGTGTTGTAATCAGTGTCCAAAATACTTGGATAAGAGGATCAGTAACACTACATCGCAACTTTCATCTCTTCATGGATACCATCATAGAATTCAGGGTAAAAGATGCAAATAAAATCTGACAATATAATCCAAATACTGTTTTAAAAACAACTTTTAAAACGGGGTCCTTATTTTGCAGCTGGATGCCATCACCTCTTTCCTTTTTCATTGGTCAATTTGGCTTGTTAGAATTTGCCTAGTGGCTAGGTATTATTCACCACTGTTCTTGTAAAACCATCTGTTTATCACAGTTACTTTCCTTTGAATTTTAAAATCCTGCTCTTTTGAATGACCCGCATATCATGCATATTTAAAAGTTAAAATTAAAAGCAAGTTCCCTTGCCCCAAAACAAGTTTCTAGCTTGACTTTTCCTCCATTTGAAAAACTTGTGGCAGTTCAATTAAGAAAAAGGTGGAAAAAACAGGCTTGTGTGGAGAAAATATAACTAATTACTCAGGTATCACCAAAGGGGAAATCTGATGAGGCAGATACAATCTGCCTCAAGTTGGGCTTTGAACAAGCTAGCAGCTGCAGAAGATGGATCAGTTTCTGTGTTTTAGTGCAGATAAATGACCAAGGCTAAAGTTTTATGTCTTTAGCAGAAGACAAAATCCTGAAGAGCTCAGTGGGGGAGGTAATAGGGAAGAAGAATGGCTTTCATCATTACTTTAGGAGAAGAAAGCAGTACATCTGCAGCATTGATTTTTAGTGCCATATGAGGTGAACTCATCCATGCTTGCTTGCTGAGATCACATGAGATGCCTAAGTATGTTTCATGATAACACATGTTTTTGAGGGCTTTGTGTAAGCTCCTGTGTGAGAATCCTTTACTGCCAGTCTGTCTGTCTAATACTCTCCTATCACGTGCTGAAGTTAAATTTGGCTCCTGCTTTTGAAAGGTTTTGATGATGGATTGCCTGGAATCTGTGAGCCATGACCTCTGGAAAAGTGCTATTTTGAAGCCTGTTTTTACATTGATACTAAAACCATTACATTTGGTGACTGAAGCAGCATTTGTTTTTATTCTAGCAATGGAAGCTGGATTTAGAACATTGTTTTTCTAGCAATTAAGAAATCCCTTGAGGAGGAGCCCTACAACATCTTACTTAAAGGGTAAACTCCTTGTTATATTAGTCAGTTCTCATTCGACTCTGATGATTGTGTGGGGTTTGGATTAGCAAGACCACAGTGGCTCCCCATACCTTCTGGTGCATCAAGTATTTGTGGAAGGTGTAAGTGCAGAGTAAGGTCTCATCTAATGATAGTGCCCACTGCTCTGTAAAACCTGCACTGCTTCTTACAGAAATGTGGCCTCTTGGGTTTTTTCAAAGGATAATGTGGCATGTGTGTGCTTTATCTTAATTTTATACATGGTTAACTTGATTTATGTTTTAGTCTTTTCTCATCATCGTTTCCCAGTTTGCCTGTATAATTAAAAATTTACGTGAAACACTTCAGCACTTCAGTTACCACTGACTAGTACCGAAATTAAACCGTGGATTACATGGGCCAAGTTGACTTCAGTTTTGAATATTCTACCTGAAGTGTTTTGCCTTCAGTGTGTTAAAATAAGAGAAATTGTAAACCTAGTAGCAGTCAGTTGGTTTCTTTGAAGTGTACAATTGATGTTAGCTGTCTCTCCACAAAACAGACACAGCTTGACTGACTTTGAAATAAATTACCCCAGTTGTTAGGTTCAATAACCAAAATCAAGGAATTCTGTTTTCTTCTGAAAAAGCCACAGAAAGAAACATCTAAATGAAACAGCTAAATTAAATATTAGCATCTTTTGGAAGAAAATTACTATTCAAAATATGCAATAAAATCTGCAGTTATGGTTACAAGATTATCTAACTAACTTTGATTTATATTTTGCAGATGCATATAAGGCTTGTTGAGGAAAGTCCAGTCATGTGCAGAAGTTTAGGAACTTATTTAATTTCCTCATTGAGTTTCTTGTTTGGTCATTTTGATTTTGGGGAAATGGGTCTATTTTTTTAAAAAAAGCTTGTTAAGTATCAGTGTCTTCTCTGAGGCGTTAAGAAATAATGTTCACTTAAGTTTACATTTATTGGGGGAAAGACTGACTTAGATATTTAGAGGAAAAACTACTCAACTGACTGCAGAATTTGTGAATTCACTTTCTTTGAGAGAAATCTGCTATATCTGATATGGTGTGTATTTATATGTGGTGTGTTGTTTTATGATGCTAAGATCTGCTTGTAAAATACCAAGACCGTGGGAAGGTAGAATACTATGTAAGAGGTACCATAGGATGTGAAATTTTAATTTTGGAAGAAAAGTTTCAACATTAGGTGCTTGTGAAAATGTGGCAAAAAGGTTTACCTTAATACATTAATATATAAAAGAAGTCTAATGTCAGATTGCTTCCATGTTTTTTAATAGATAAGTGTTTGTGACTAGAAAGAAAGTTCTGAATTCCACAAAGTTTGCCATTGAATTCCATGTGACTAAGATTTGGCTTCTGGTGTTTATGGCACTCAGGCTGGATTCCTTTCTTAATCCCAGTGGTGAAGCTCAAAACTGTTTGCTGGTCACTGGTTGTAATCTACAGTGGTGGGTTACTGTATGGAAAAACCCTCTAAATAGATGAAGTATTTAATAAGGAAAGCTTTGGCTCTGCTGGGGGCAAGTCTCAGGCCATCTCACCAAAGCAAGGCAAGGCATTCCTTAATGTAGCACAGAGAAACAGAGAACTTCATTGATCAAAACCAGCTTTTTAAGATTCAACCAGGAATTGCTTAAGCACAAGTACAAAATATGCTTCAAATTTGTCTACTTTCCCTTTTCTTGTGGATCAGCAATGAACTTTTAGTTCACATGTTTCTAGGAAGATACAGCTTTATTTCAGATGTTTGTTGTGAGTCTGAGCTGTCCATTCAGACAGGTCTCTGTGGGCAGAAGTAGATGAAGCTTCTGCCATTGTGGAAATGCTCCAAGTGGGTCCAACACAAAGACCATTTCCAACCTAAATTATTCTGTGATTCTATGACATTTTGTCAATGTGATAGCCAAAGCAAGCAAGTTGTTATAATTCATGCCTTACACTTTTGGCATTAACTAGGAGAATGAAATTGATAGACACATTAATTATTCTGTTGCATTCTTTCCCAAAGAAAAATTCCCAAATTACAGTCATTTCATGGAAGTATTGCGGCAATGGTTTTTAATCAGAAATCTTAATGGCAAGAAGATGGAAATTACTGTCTGTATTGGGAATGCATAACAGACCACCAAACATCAAGAAATATCCATAATAGGAGTTTTGGTTTATAGTCATTTTAGTTTGAAGCCAAGAGATCTAACAATCCTGTTACACAACATACTTACGCACTTTGCTAAGTTTTGATCATTAGACTCCCTGTGGAATTTGAAAGAAAGGAAATAAAAAGCCCGTGACACTAGTTTTGTTGACCCTTTTCCAACCTGCTAACAGCTCTTGTTATTTTTATTGTTTAGGGGAAAAAATATTAAAATTGTCTTGGCAAGAGCATGGGATTCCAGCTATTTTGCAAAATATAAAAATTCTGAATATTTTATAGGATGTGAATTGCTGGGACTAGAGGCTGTGAAATTTGCACTCTGGTATTTGAAACACAGCTTTAGGCAGTTGCCAGTGAATTACTTTCAGAAATGTGCTTTACCTAGAATTGTAAATGAATCTCACGAGGCTTTAAATAACCTGTGTCATGGAGTCCCTGTGGTTACATGTGAGAATACTTCGTAATGCTGTGTTCAATGGACTACATGATTGGCAGAGCTTCAGAAATACAGTGCTTTGGAAAATCACATTAAATACTTTCCCATGCTTCAGTTGACTCTTAAAAATCTTCTGAAACACAAAAGAAATTATTAGTCACTGCAAGAATATGTAATGGATCTAACTGCTGTATTGCTTCATTTTTCACATGTATTTAGCCATAAGCATATGCATTGGCACTCTTTTAAAACTTTGGTCAGGATTTCTTTGCACTAACAGAAAAATTCCTATAGAACTCAAAGGCATGGTAAAGACACCCAGTAGGCTAGCTGAGCTAAAAAGGCTGAGATGTGAGAGAGTTGTGAATGATCAGGATCATTCACAAAGGATGGGAAAAGTTGCCAGATGCAGGATGAGAGACCAGGAAGAAAACAAGAACCAGTTTTATACTAGGTTACACAGCAATGCAGAGCAGTACAAGTACTTCCTTTACTGCTTTTGTGGATGTTCCTCCCATGTCTTCATTATCCTTCTTAACAAAATGGATGGCAATTTGCTTCCTTCACAATATCACAGTTTCATTCTGGAGCCTTTCAACTGGATGAACCAACTAAGATGTTTCAGTAGAAAAAAGTTTGTGAAATACCACCTAATTTTAGGTTTTGAATAAATGAGACATTTGCCTACCAGGCTCGTAATGTACTTGCCTGCCTGTATGACCTAAAAGTCCTGACATGGTGATTCAAGATGTTTCCAGCCTACAATTTATTTAGGTAAGTGCTATTTCTGTAGGAAGGCAATTTATTGGTTTTATGTGACAAGCAGGTCAGAGCTGTGTACTATCTTAGACATAATGAGCTGTGTCTCTTTGTCGCATCTGAATGAAAAACAGAAAAAGCCCACTGCGTTAACCTGTAGGCTTTTTCCCCCCACCTCTTGTTTCTTCATGGCTAACAGAGGTGGTGGATCTCTACAGCTGTTGCCAAGGAGTGATCAGAGGGTATTATTGTGAACCAGCTGTAAAATGCTCCTCTTTACTTGTAACATCAAGTCAGTCTGCAAACTTCACTGTCTTTTACTGCAAAGGCATGAAAAAGAGATGGAGTTCAAAGGCAAGTTAAAAGTAGAGTGAAGCATCCCTCTTACAAGTAAATGTAGGCTATACACAAGATTGTTATAGATTGTGTGAATATAGTTTTCCTCATCTGTAAGCTTGAATTAAATAAATATTCAAATAAGGCTTGGCCTCAAAATGAAGCAGTTAAAACCCATTGAACTATACATCCTTGTCTCTTTAAAGACAGACATCCATTTTTCTGTGTTTTTATTTAGAATGTGTTTTAAACTGCTTGCTACGTTTCCCTGAGATTTTAATTTGGTTTGAATTAAAGTTTTCAGATGGAGGGACTATCTTACTCCTCTGAATTAAACATTGCATAACAAAACTGAGTTGCTCAGTGCTTATGCACTGAGTAATAGCCGCACTGTTGCTTTGTTCCTACGTAATTATACTCACTTTCTTTGCCAGTGGCTATAGAAAAGTTTAGTCCATTTGTTTAGATTTTGTCTTTGAGATGTCTGCTATTCCTAATGACTGCATGATTTGTAACTCCACATTCCTCATCACCATGCCAATTAAAGAAGTGTCATTTCTGGGTTGGGATGAAACTGTTGCTTCCAAATGATTTCATATGGACACATATATCATAACAGCTGAAAGAATTATTTAGACGATCAAGGGTATGATCTTATGAATTTCCTTATAATTTAAAAATGTGTGCCCAGTTTAGAGCAGTTCCTTTTACTGGACTCTACAAACATAGCCAAAAACTGAGGTGAGCTATTCAACCGCTCACTATCTATCCTGAAATTATAAAAAAATCCAAACCTGTAAATTATTTTGAGGAAAAGCTACAGAACAGAGAATAATCTACCACATTATTATACATGAGTACTTGGGAGTGTTGTAAGCACATTATGGTGGAATAATGTTAAGGGTCACCCAAGAAGGAAAGCTGACTGAGTTCTATCTCTTAGTGCCATGTGCATGGAGAATCCTGCTGGCACTCTTGATCCCTGACACTGTAAGATCAGTACATCATTGGCCAAGTAAAATCAGCTCATCACTGGAATTTGTCCTAATAGGCTGGCTAATCTTTTAAATTTGGTAAGTCAAACAACTGCAACTCCAAACGATGTTTGTTAGGGAAAAAGCATATTCTCTGCAAAGTGAATCCTAGAAAACACAGAAGACACTAATTGCTCAATATTCTCTCCAAATGTGGGGTAACAGTGTTTCCTTAGTCTCAAGCACTGACTGTGGTCAGTAGTGCTTGGTGATTAACTTCTGTGGGGAATAGACAGTAGAGGGGCCTTTGGATCCTTACCTGAAAATGTATCATTTTGAGCTGTTTTGCATCTGGAAGGAAGGAAGTTCCACATTTTTAGGTCAACCATATTAACAAACCTCTCTAGATATATTTTTAGTTCACTGAATGAAAGTCAGATTTGGCTGTGAATAATGTGCTTCCTTCTGCTAAGTGTGTTAGCTGATACTTTACTACAGAATGAAGTGTTTTCTTTCCATTTTTTCTTGCAACTGGCAAAGTGTAAAAAACTTCCAGTTTGTACTTGGCCCCAGAGTAGACTTTCCCCTGTTTTCTCCTCACATTTCTGTAGCTTTTATGGTATTGTGGAAAAGTCGCTGTTGTTATGAAGAAATGGAAAAATTGCTAATTCTTGTATCAATTCAAAATAGCAGATATTTTGCTATTGTCTTCTCAAGAATGAAATTTAATTGCTACATGCTACTAGACTTGAGGATCATCAAGGGAACATTATCTCACTATAAAAATAATTAAAACCTTCTTTCAGGATAATGCACATGTGGCTAATATAAATGTTGGCCACAGGCATTGCATCTGGGGATTTTGTGATTGAAGGTATTTTTTGAGTGCCATGTTATGATCTCACGTCTGTGAGTATAATTCCATTGACTTCAGTTGAAATTGTTCTGTTCTCATCTATGAGTTCCTCAAACCCAATTCCTGATATTTTTATTGTGTTTTATGCCTATCTCTTAGGACATGAGAACATGTAAATGGAGCAACCCTTGAGTACATTGAGTTTTCACAATGGTACTTTGAGCTGGGTTCATTTCAGTTGTGTGTAGAATTATAAAGGCCTGAGCAGTGAGTTAGCCTTGGGATACTCCTGGAGTATGTGTCTATTCTCTTGCAGAACCTACTGTAAATGTTTATGGTTTTTAATGTGTGGACTCAAAACCAAGAGGTTTTCTGTGCTCTGGTGGTGTGCCTGTCACTTGAAATTCATGTGTCCTATCAGCTATTTTGAATAGAGTTCCAGAATTTTATGAATTAGGTGTTTCCAGCATCATGATAATACCCAGATATCAGTGTAGTGCAGCTTGGCTACATCAAGAGAATGATTTCTTTATTAGCTGGGTCTGAGACCTTGGGTGCATTAGATACAATTGACCAAAAGCTGTTTTTCTTCATCTTTCTAAGGTCTTAAAATATATTATTTTTTGGCAGTGGAATTTTTTTTTCCCCAAAAACTGGATCTATTGTGAAAGGCTGAATAGAGGCATGTTTTCTAGAACTGTGATTGATAAGTATGTTTAAATGTATGTGCACCTCTTTGAGTTGCTGAGTGAGTATTGTACTTCTAAAATTATTTCTTCCTTAGTTGTTAATTTGCCTCTAAGGGAAGGAAACACAAAAGTGTTGATCTCAGAGTACTGAGTATTCAGTAGTCCTCAACTGCTTGTAACAAATTGCAGCGTACAGGGATGGGGAGTGGGGGCGTGAGAAATATTTAGGGGAGATCACTGTAAATCTGTTTAACCGAAGCAAAAGCCTTTTCCTTGGAATGGTTGCTATGTGATGTTCTCCTGATATGGTTGTTCTGGTTTAACTTGATCTCAAGGCCAGTTTGGTGGCAGGGGATCAATAGACCAATACACAAATTGTACTGTTTTCAGTGCAGTCCACATGAACTTGTCTCAGCCTATATGAATAGAGAACACTGCCTTCATATTTGGGTCCTAATGCTGCAGCTCAGGCAGATGAGGTGCATATGATTTAAGGCCTAGAGATGCTTGAGGTCTTTGAGATCATCACGGTCGGAAAAGAGTGAAAAGATTTGAATAAAAGAATGTGGCTTACTGCAGTGATAGGTGTGAAATTCTGGGCCCATCTTCTGCTTTTTATCTGTATTGTTGATGTTTCTCAAACTTTTTGTTTGCCATTTACTTTCCCCTGAATGTCTGCAGCATGTTAGAAGGATAATCTTCAGTATTACAGAATCTTTAAATGCTTACTTTGTAGAGTAGATTTATTTAAAGTATTAAGGGGGAAACTTGGGTGAGACTCATCTGCATGGGACAGACCTCAAAGTGGACAAAAGCTGAAATGTTTTGACAGCTCAAGCAGGTTTCTCTCAGCAGAGCATGCACGTAGGATGGGGACTTTCTGAAGTGCTCATCAAGAGCTTGATTTGAAATGTGTTATTTGTTTTGGAGGGGGTTTTTTGGTGTTTTCCTTCTACTGACTCCTCTGGGAATGGATCTGAACCAAACTAATTCTTACTGTTCCAATGTAGTGGCCATGTTTCTTGAAGAACATTGGATACCTGCCTCTCTAGTTCTCTCTATACCTTCACAGAGGTACATGAACCACAAGTGTGGATTTTCTTGTGACCTGTTCCTCCTGTGCTCCCTCATTGAATTAACGTACTACTTTGACCCCAGCATGATTTATATGTGGGGTTTGTGTTTTAAATTTCTCTGAATAAGTGGTTTAAATTCCTGCTAAATGTTATTTACTTCCTGCCTATGAATAGTAAAACCTCAGTGTCTGTTTTTCATATACTGTTGCAGGAACTTCATGCAATCCTAAATGGAATGCCCTAGGGAACAGCAGATGAGGTCAGCCCTGCTGCTTACTTATCTTGGGATTCAGCCCTTCCGCCCTTGTTCTTCAATAGTAACATTCTTGGTTCTAAGCCACTATTGAAAGATGAAGATCTCATGGAGAACCGATATGGTCCACCTGGAGCTGATGGTGTTGCTGTGGGGGAAGGCCTTATTTCAGAGGGGCAGCCATCATCCTCAGGGGCATTTGGTAACTTCTTGTACTCTGAAGTAAGGGTGAAGAATTTTTTCCTTTGATGAGGATCAGATGGAATTTCAAATATATTCACCTCTCTCAGGTTATATATTAACCTGTATCTCCATCCTTGATCTATACCATATTGATAGAGCTGAAGGATGACATGCAGTACTTTGAAGAGCATAACGGCTGTGCAAGCTCTGAGAGGGGGCACTCAGCCACTCTTTGAGATGATTGCTCATGTTTCTGTGCGAGGTCTGCCTTGCTTTTTCTGATCGGTTACTTCTGAATTTTTTTCTCATGTGATGACTTCATTGTTCTCTATTTATTGCACATCTTAACTATATTTTAAAAGAATTTGATCTGATGCCAGCATCAACATGTCTGAGCAGTTTTGATGCAACTTAGGTAGCTTTAGGCCTGAAGTCTTATGAAAAATGTTGCTTTAGGGACTAAAGTCTTAAATATTATACCAGCAGGAGTTTCCATAGAGATTTCAAGAGAACTGGGCAAGTAATTGTCTAGAGCTGACTGCAATAGCTTTTGTTATCTGCTTTATAAACTTTGGGATTAAATATAGTGGGTTTTTTGGAACAAGTATATTGGGGATGGGATGAACTTGGCATGGAATTTAACTTTTTGCAGAGTATTGATTCAACACAATCCTGAATAACAGACTGCTTAAATTACATTATCACTAGGAGAATGTATTCTGATTCCACTTGCAATTAAAAACACTAATGGTAATAAAAAAGAGATGGTCTATTTTTCCAGCTAATCCCCATGTTTGTGCTCCCCTATTTTTTCTCTTGAATTCTTTTCTTATAGCTGTTGGCAGATTTCAGATACCAGTTGGAAGGAAGTAACTGACTTTGTTTTAGAAGTGATCCTGCACAGTATCATTTCTGCAGATAACTGACTCCCTCCATAATGGCAGAGCTCTAAGTTCTTGGCACATTCATTATGAACAACAGCCTTGCCTCCAGAAGCTGTGCTGTTTATTGAGTACTTGAAAGACCTGCTCCCAGTCTAGATAAGTGAGAAACAGCCTTGCTTGGAACAGATTTGTATCACAATTTTATCTAATCAGGCAGCTTTAAATGCCATGGGTACCTCTCAAAGTGTCTGGCCTTTCTGGATGGGCAAGTCAAAGGAATTGTTACCCTGTGTCATATTGGCTGCACACATTTCTTTGCCACACTGCCTTGGGACCTCATCTTGATCTGGACCTGAACTTCAAAGAGGTATAAATATTAGGAAGTCTAATATGTCATGAAAAACCACTTCTGGATACAGAAAATATCTAACTTCATGTTCTTGTGTTCAGCATATTTCAGTTCCCAGTGGAATGTTTTCATCATCCACATGTAGCTATTGCTTTAGCTTTTTAAAGTCTTGCACAGGGGGATAAGGTGGAGGTGGCAGTGCTGTGTTTGGATTGACCGTGGTAATGAACACTTCTTTTAAAGTGTCACTGTTGTGTTGTGGTTGGCTGCCAACAAGTTTGCTCCACGTAGCCAGGTAAAGTGTCAATGACATCAGCTACTTGGGTGTTTCCCCCTGAAGGGAATGGCTGAGCTGTTCAGGCACCAGCTCTGCTAGGGCACCATTTGGAGGATGTTGATGAACTGCAGTCAGAATCATTGTGTAATGTAGGTAGGAATGATAATCTCTCTCAGTCCAAAAAGTGGAAGTGCAATTGAGTTAAGCCAAAATCCATTGCTCTCTATGCTGATTCACAGTGGGAGCTGACATGCAATATCAAGGAGGGATTAGCATGCACAGGAGCTTGTGCCACTTGGTCAGACTACGACATGAAACTGTGGTGAGTGTTGAGTTGCTAATGTCTCCTCAGGTTACTTGACTTGGGTTTGTGTGCAAACAGAGCAAAGTGGCTGATAGGCAGGCTGGCTTCAGAGCCAGGGGTTTTAGAGCACTGCTGAAGAATAGGCCTGAAATATGACCACTTCCATTCCCTCACTAACAGGAGCAACTTCACTGAAGCCTTACTGAGGAGGGAGAGCTGGTCTGGATTTAAATGGATGTTTTAAAAGTACTTTGCTCCTTTTTTCA
The DNA here is from genome assembly GCA_009812075.1 of Sialia sialis. Classification (NCBI taxonomy): domain Eukaryota; kingdom Metazoa; phylum Chordata; class Aves; order Passeriformes; family Turdidae; genus Sialia; species Sialia sialis. Next base: position 4,614,898 of record VRYO01001681.1, on the reverse strand, counting down.
TACAGATTCCTATGTACTGGTGAGCTATCTCCTGTGCTAAGAAAGTTTGTGTTTTGTTGAACTTTTGTTGAACTCAGGACATGAGTCCATGCATGGAGGTGTTTTTTAGAAAGAGATGTTTCAGCCTTGCATTACTCTATGTCAAACATCAGCTTTTTCAGACTTTTGTATTACTGGATAGAGGTGCTCTCCCATTCCCTTGCCTCTCATGCATGTCTTTCTGGCCCACTTTTTCTCACATCAGGGATCTGACTTGCTCAGGGGTTCCCTGTAGCTCATGTTCGCTGACAGTATGACCCAGCCCTGGCAGGGCAATTTTGCTGAAATTGTTTTCCCACTGCATGCTGTGGAAGAAGCACTGTGCCCTTGGTGGTGGTGGCAGACATGCCTGAAGTACTGCATCACAGAATACCCTGAGTTGGAAGGGACCTACAAGAATCATCAAGTGCAACTCTTATGTGAATGGCCCATACGGGGATTGAGCGCCTGGGTGTTCTTACCATCATGCTCTGACCAACTGAGCTCATCTGTGAGAACTGGCAAGAAATGCATGTTCATCTCAAATTCCTAAAAGGAGAAGTGTCTGTTAACCTGGGGAATGTGAAAGCAACAGAAAACCAGGGACAAGAGATTAAACTCAGATCCTTGCCTGCATTGCCTATTACAAGGTTCACAGATATGCAGGACTTGTATTTTGGTCCCCTCTCTAGACCTCAGGCGCCAGATCTTTGTCTCTGTTGTAGGTCCTAGCCACAGCTGAAGGCAAGCTTAAGTAACCAGATCAAAACAATGTAGGAGATTACAGTGAAGGATCTGTTCCTGAAGCTTTTTCCTCTACTAGAGTCTTTGTGGAGGGAAGCACACAATTGTGCTAGTGCATTATTGTTGAATATCTGAACTCTCCGTCCCTGTTGCTGGCTCTCAAATAGTTTGTTACTGCCAATTCACTGACCTCTCCTTTGCTGATTGCGTAAGACCAGGTTGAAGGTCTGTCATGTCATTACCTGGGAAACTAGAAAATAAATGGAATAAATCCCTTTAAAGGACCTAATGATAGGGATTGAGTAGAGGGGGCTGGAGTAGGTAGGGATATATTTAGTGCAATCATAAAGCCTTTTTAAAAATAGTTTTAAAAACAGGGATTAAGAATTCTATCAATGTTGTTAATTTCTACTTGTAAAAAATAACTTTCAAAGTTTCCTGGGGGGAGGAAAGGAAGCTGTCTGTGGGATGGAGAGAAAATGGTGGTATTAGGCAGCACGATTGGATGCAGTTAGGGTGGGTGGGCAGAACTATAGGGAGTCTGCAGCTCTCACTTCACACTGTGTTCAGTTTCTGGCATCATTAAGGTTCAAGAGAAGATGTGTCAAAGCTCAGCTCTCACTTACTGGTGAGACCCTCTGGGCAGTGCAGTCACTCTGAATCTCCTGTCCTCCATTCTGGGCTGCCTGTACTGTTAGCATTGCTGCTGTTGTGGGTAATGTATGTAATACATGCCTGCCCATAAGTCTGAACCCCTTAAGAGTGTGCACAACTCCTTAAGAGTGTGGCACAACTGTTTTAGCCTGAAAATCTGTGTCCTTTTGTACGGAGGCTACATCCTCACATAGTAAGCTGCAGTGGGAAATAGTTTCCCCATGATTATTACACCAGCGAGAAAGCTTTATGTTGCATGATAAGGTTTGTACAAGCACCGTCTTCCTGCTGTGGTTTTTGCTGGCCAAAAAGATCACCTCCTTCTTCCTCCAACTGCCTGCAAATCTCCCAAGTGAGTGGCTTGCTTTACCTCTGTGACTGCCCTGGATCATCATGAGCAGGGTGAGCAGTAAATAGCCTGAGTAAAGGGCTACTGCCAGGCTGGTTTGTGCTGCTGAACTGTGCCTGGGCAGCTAAAGGGGCATGACTTGAATAAGGGTGGTGATGGGCTCAGTCTTCCCTTTTCCCTTTATTTAAGCAGTCACAGCCAGTGCTGACTGGGGATGTGTGATCAAAATATTCATAATAGATATCTGCGTTCTGAAATACAGACCTTGAAAAAGTCAACTTGGCTACCCCAAGACAGATGCATTGGCTCTACCCTGGTCCTTATTTCAGAATGGATGCTGTTCTGTATTTGAATGTATACGCATGCAAAGTGTTTGAAAAGAGGCTATAAACAAATGGGATCCCTCACCACACCCTGTCATTGGCTTTTTTTTCGTTTAATTTGAAAAATATGAAATCTGCTTTTATAAAGATGCTTGCTATGCTAGCAAATGTGTGTCACCCACCAGTTTGCTCCCTCCTGATCCAATGCTGGGAAAGATTTAAAAGAAGGAATGGAATAAGTCCTTCAAATTACTATGTTTTGCAGTGCCTGCCTAGCCAGATGAGTAGTTTTCTGAGTGCTGGGGTTGAATATGCCTACTTGCCTATAAATTTATGTCCAGTGGTTGATTGGGAGTCTCAGTGGATACTTTTCCCATGGTTGAGGAATTTGCTGGGATGCTCCCCTCTCTCTGGGGTTGCACATGGCAGCCTCCCCTTTCACAAGGATAATTATAGAATTGCCTTCCTGCCTGTTTTCACAAAACTTGTAAGAACTTGCAGGAATTTGCTTTCTCCAGCTTTTTGTCAAACCTTGGCTCAATGGCTGTGGGCCAAGACAAAAACTCTGGGCTCAATACACAGACATAGACATACACACAGACATATTGTGGTTGTCCTGAGAAATGGGGATATTGCACATACAAAGCAGGGGGTGGGAGGAGTGCAGCACCTTCCCTGCCTGTTTGAGCTTTCCTGCTTATGTGCCACCAACGCTGTAGGGCATGCTTGGTGTCTTTCTTCTTTTGTGATGTGACTTGTAACCCAAGTTCTGCACACTGGGCACTCGAAGAAACAACCTTTCAAGTAGTAAGAGACATGGAGGATTTTCCCTGTTTAACCACAAAGAGTTTTCAGAAATAAGAGAAATATGGTACTATTTCTAGTAACCCTTAGAGAAATATGGTAACTGCAAGCATAAAGACACAGCATTTTAGCTGAACAAAGGCTATTCAAAGATATGTTTCCCACTCTGATGGTAATTCACTCCATGAAAATAATGAGCAGCTCCATATAACACCAAGTGTGGGCGAAGCATAGTTCAGTCTTGTGTATTGAGCATGTGAAAAATAACTAGATGTAGAGACATATAAATAAACAGAACAGCCACACAGGGGCTTGCAGGTGTTTTACTACATCAGTGGGATTTGCATGGCCTTGCCATTTAACTTGGCATGTGATTTGGGAAAAATAATCTTCCCATTCTGTAGTGAACGGCTCTGGCTGCCCTCTGAAATCTCACTGTACTCTTCTGTAGAGAAGTTGGCTTTTGTTTCTGACAATCTTTGTAGTATTTTTTCCAGTATATATATAGAAAGTGCTGGAAAAAGGATTGTATTTTGTAGTTTCAGGACATAGTTTGAGTATCTTGGGTTTTATTAGATTCTCAATCTCAGACTTAAACCCAAAATGAGGAGCTAAGGGTTTAATGTTTAGGTTTTTAGCTCATGATGTAGGATGAGTTGGAGCACCAAACAAGCTTTTCAGACTTGGAAGAAAGTAGAAGAGTCAGGCGTGGAAGTACAGTGGTGTTTCTAAGAAACAGCCTCGCTGTCAGCACAATGGCTCATGTCATGCTGTTAAGAAACAGGATCTCAGGGTCTGAAATGGAGTGGAGTTTCCAGGTGAAGGCCTTAGATGGCTTTCACCTGGAGTATGGGATCTGCTTTTGTGATGATATTCAGGTGTATGGCAGTTGTAGAATGAGAGGTTTATGGGAGTGTGATGATTTAGTCTGTTACTTACTGATAGGCTCACCTCCCTTTGTGTAAATGAACCTTAAAGGGAGACGATGTATATGTTAGCAGTGCTTTAGCTGAGAGAAGTAGTAGTGTTATTTCCTATATCTTCCTTCAGCTGCTCAACAGTTCTTGTGAGAAATTCCACTTCTGAGCTTAAACCTCCCTGCATACACTAGCATTTATTTATTTTTGGCTTTTCTGAGAATAGGTTTCAGCTGCACTTCAGTAATGAGAGAAGAATGAAATTATATTTTCTTTGTCCCCAGAAATGTTGGTTTTAAGTATCCTTTTAGCTTGAGTGGATGAAATTGTAAAATCAAGATGTGACAGCGATGCTCCAGAATTCTCCAGGAGTGTTTGAGCTTGACTTCATGGTTTCATGCAGTTTTTGGTGGCTGATACAGAGGCAATAAAACAGACTTTTCCATTTCATTTTTTCTGGAGCACACAGCTAAGAAAAGATTGACTACAGAAGCAACTGCAGCTGGTTTAGCAACGTAATCCAATGAAGGATATTGCTGCAAATTGCTACCTGGCATGGTTGGTGGCCAGGCCAGAGAAGAATCTTTTGTGTGGCTGTGAAAATCAAGGTGCCTCGGTCTCTTTGTGCTCACATTTAAGCTGAAGGAGAGGCAGTACTTTTCTAGAATTTTCCAGTGGTCCGAAATGGCAGATAATTTATCAACAGTGAAGTGTTGTTTCTCCTTCCCCTTTTCCTTGGTCACCCTTGGGAAGCTTTTCGATCAAGGAAAGGTAATTAGTGGAGCAGAGTATTTTGCCAACCGCATTTGATGTTGGTATGACAGCCGAGTCCTCAGTGCTTTCCTCAAGCACCTCACAGTCCAAATCGGCAATTGAAAATTATTTCCTGGTAAAAGTCGTGTCCAAACTGGTGAGAAGAGAGTACAGAGAGTAGCTGATGTCTGAAGAGATGTCTGCTTTTTGTTTTAATTTTGTTCTTAAACTCTTTCCAAGAAAAGACCTGGCTGCCATTGCTGCTCTGATTTTTCTTCTTATCTCATTCCTTCTCTTCTGCTGGCCCATGTTCAAGTGATAGATATGACCCCTCTTCCATTATTCCTGTCTCATTTCACAGTTCTCATATGTCTCTCTATTTCCTTCCTAATTTTTGTCACGATGTTTAAAAAAAATAAAAAAGACCCCAAAATTCTTTGATGGCACCACATGGGCAAAAAAATGTCTGGAGGATCATGTCATTCAGTCTACAGTGCTTGGATCTCAGCCATTCTCTGAGTTCATTGCTTACATGACCTCTAAATATTTATTTTTGAAATGGGTTTATAAATTGCTACAACTGAATAAAAGACTCCTGGAAAATGTGACTTTTTCTAAATGCAGAATGGTGGTTGATTTTAACAAAACAAGGCAACAAAACAAGCAAGCAACTTGTTTAGTTTTACGTGAAGTATCAGATCTATGCAAACCTGTATGTTGTTTTATTCTTTAAATCTGGTGGGTAGAAGCTGAACAACCAATATGTATTTAGAATGACCATAACTTTGGCAGCAACTCTGAACTCATGTATCAGCATTTCTAACATGAGATGCAACCATGATTTTCTTTCAACAGCCACCTTTTGGAGGTTTTATTTTCTTTTGTTTTTAAGTGTATTCCCTTGTGCTTTTGGTTGGACAAATACCCTGTCTTACATGATTAAAATGTAACTCTCTTACTAGTGTGTATTTAAATTGCTTTGTCGTGTATAAACAGGCAGATCTTGGCTCCAGCTCTACATTAGTATGTGAGACATCAGATTCTTAAGACCTTTGGTTAACTGGAAATCAGTTAATGGAGACTAATTGTCATTGCCTTGTGATGAAGTCTTAGTGAAAGTATCTTACCCGGATATGATTGTGGGGAAGCCTATAGGCTGAAGCTAATTTGTTGGGATACAGATGCTTATCCAGCCTTCCTTTGTTGCAATGATAAACAGTTAAAGCACCTTCATATGTATTTGCCAGGTAAATATATGTGAGTAGGCTTGCCTTGTGGAATTTGAGTATGGATGTATAATATGTTTCAATTTTCTACTGGGAAATCTTTATTTTTTCAAGTACTTCGTATCAGGGTTTGTGCTAAAAAATTTATCAGACTGCTCCAAGAGGCTTAAAGACCCCTGTCAAACACAGATTTATTACAGATTTTTATTTGCTGTGGTTGAAGTTATGTGGCAAGTATGGCAATGTAAAAAGTACAATATTTGAGGAGGTAGATGGCTCAATCAGCCAATTTTGCTTTCTAGACAGTACCTGAGAGTACAGATGACTTGCTTTGTCAAAATCAAGCTTTAGAAAAAGTAAATTTGACATATTGTTTTGATGGTGTAAGTGGGTGAGGGTAATACTATTCAGCCAGAGTGTTTCATTATAATTGCCAATTTAAAAAACAAAATAACACTTGAGAACATGTTATTACGCTAACATGATCCAAATCCAGCTTTCATTGGAGAGCCCAACTGTGTAAAATGAGCATGGTTTTTGAAGTAAATACTCCTTTACCACACAGTGCCTCCAGACATAATGGCAATAATATCCATATAATGGGGCATTTCTATTGCTTTAGTCACCACTTACAGGTACTCTTACAGGTCATTAGTTCTATAGATTGATGGCATAAAAATGCATTTATTTATTAGTGCTGTAAACCTGTGGAAAACAGTGGGTCAAATGAATGTCTTTTTCATAACAGCTGATGTGCTCTTCTTAGACCTGAACATGGTGTGTCACTTTCTACAGTAAAAATGACTGCTTGTGAGCTATTTCAGATTGCTTTCATCACTTGATTGTAACCTTTTGAATTGTAGAAAACTCTTCCACTTGCTAGCCAAGTCTCAGTTCCTGATTTAGGGGATCAAAAACTTTTTGGAAATCACTTTTTACGCCAGAGTGAAATGTTTATATTCTAAAATAGTGCTTCTTCACATGTAATGTTGACACAGTAGAGACCCCTGAGTTTCTTGACAGAATAAGATATGCAAGATATGTGTGTCTTAATGAGACTGTTCATAAACCAGCTCACTGCTGGACTGCAGCCTGAAATGCAACGTTGGTCAAAGAAACAAGTTTCTGATGCAAAATCAGCTAAGTAGTTAGTGCTCTTTGGATTCTAAGGAGTTAATCTACCTGTCAAACCATGTTTTTGTAATGCACCAGTCTGTGACATGTCTACACAACCATGAGAATATCTCTGAGATGGTTAGAGACTTCAAAAGCTCTGTAAGTCAGTAAAAATCCATTTCTTCTCTCTTTCTGTGTAATTTGCCATCAAGTTCATTAAGGTCACTTCTAAGAAGGGTTGATGACTATGCACCTTACCTGCCAGCCCTTATAAACCAGTTTTTAAGTTCAAGGTTAGATGTTTCTCAATTTGGTTGTCTTTCAGTTGCAATGAACTGTGTTATTTACATTAACAACTATGTGTTCTCTCTTGTCTGTAATGCTCTGCAGCTGATGAAAAGAACCATAGAAATGGTTGAACCTCAGAACCAAGAACTTGAAGGGCTTCTTAGAGGTACATTTTAAGGAATTGTTGAGTACAGTAGTTTTCTTTAGTGTCCATTTCTGTGCTCTGAGGGCGTGCTGCCCTGTCTTCCACTGGCTGCAAAATCTAGGCATCTCCTTCTGTTGATCTGATAAAGACAGTCCTTGTGTAAGCCATCCAAAAAAACCTCTCATGAGTGGGCTGTTGGGGCCAGGTCCTGGTGGCCCAGTCATTTTGTAAGCAGAAGATGAAGAAAGAACTGTGTTGCCCTGGACATGCAGAGCTGTGGAGTGGCATATGAATCCCAGGTAGTTGCTTTGATAGTGCATAGGAAAAAGGAGAGGGGAAGGATTCTGAACGCTTAAGAATTATTTCTTCTTGATACATGCAGAGATTCAGTTTCTTTGTGCTGGGCTGGAGACAGCCGGTATTCCTCCAGACACTGAGGAAGCTGGGCGTCAGCACTGTCTGCTTCTGATAAGATTAATAATGTATAGATTCATGGGGAATGGAGCCTAATCTGTTGGGATGCCCCAGCAAGCACTCCTAGTGAGGAGGAGCAGCTGCCTGCTTTGGGCCTCCTGAGAGGAAGGATGAGGAACTATCTGAGACAGACTGGGATTGACTCTTGTTTGTTCTGCAGGCAGATCTGTGGATGTGTGATCATGTCCAATTCCTGGGTCAGTACACTTCACAACTCTGTTAGAAAAATGACTCCACAACTGAACACAAGAACACAGCAGAAGGAACTTTTTTTACCTTGTATAGCAGACTACAGGTGCATTTAGTTAAATATATGCTAACACAAGTTTTGACCAACAAACCAAAACAACGGCGGTTTTTTAAATTAAAATCCTCTGCAGTCATTTCTGCTTCCTGTTTTCAATTTGGAAGTGAGAATTGTTTGATCTCTTGAATGCTTTCTGTGTTGTACACAGGTTGGAGGCTTTTGACCTATCTCTTTTACACCTTTTTTTGTCAGACATGCTATTTTTCAGAGCCATGGAGTGATAGAGCTTTGTAGGCTCAAGCTCTTTTGGGCTCCCTTCTGAGGTCCTGGCTATGATCTGCCCAGGCTTGCAGTTTTGAAGCAGCTTTTAAGGTCAGCCCAAGGTGAAGTGCATCATGTTATTTACCTTTCCACATCCTTGGATGCAATTAAAAAGATATGGCATGAGTGAAGAATAGAAAATTAGGAGAATTCTACATCACTTGAGGCTGCAGCACATTCACACATGCAGTACTTTCACACATTCCTAGTGCAGAGTTCCCAGTTCTGGTTCTTAACCTGAGGCAGGGAGAGCAGTAGCAGCTGTTCCTTTCCTGCTGACTTGAACATGATGTAAGTGGTGGCGTACCCAGTGGGTTTTAAATACATCACTCAAGCTGTTCTGAAACCTGAACTCAATATTGATTGCTCAGTGTGGGGGGGGGAAAAAAAATAATTAAAATGACTGAGGTTTGCAAATCTGTGCAGAGACTCTCCAAATTAAAAAAAGTCAGGTTTTGTGCCTTGTTCTGCAGTAATAATTTGATACTTTTTCCTTTTTGAGGTTTGCAGTCCAAGCTCAGCAAGCATTAGTTTCACAATTACTGCTAAGCATGAATGACTGGTTTCCAGCCTGGAATAACTTTACATGCTCCAGAGAATGCCATTGCCTTTACCCAATTCTGTGATTATTTACTGTAACTATTGGGTTAATGACATCTGTAAAATAGAATATCTGTGGTACTGTTGGGTTAGCAGAAGCAAACAGAAAATAATAAACTAGATGCTTTGCTAGAGATGTGAGCATAGGTCTGCACCTCCCCTGTTGTGAAAGGAAATCCATTGTTATTCTCTTAAACCACCTTTACTTCATTGCTCCTGCACAGAACTGAGAGTTGCTTTTTCATCCTGCACAGAACAGTTTCATTCTGGAAAACTAGTCTAATTCATACTTTATTTTAACTGGGTTGGGTTTTGTCAACTTTATGGATACACTGGGGTAAGAGATACGTGAATTTACTTCTCTTTCTTTCCCCCAGCCTCTTCAGTGCCAGTCTCTTTTCAAAAAATTTAGGTAACAACAGTGAACAGCTGGCAGAGTTGGGCTGCATTTGGCCTGGTGGTGTAGCAGGGAGGAACTTGGTATCCTGTCACAGGGGTAGGAATTGCCAGGAGCAAGTATGTTCCCACCCCTGTGTGACAGTGCCTCTAGCAGGGACCAAGGAGCCATGGAACCATGACTGTCCAGACCCTGAGAGGAGGTGCAGCAGCTCACCCTGTTGAGAAGGGGAGAGGATTGGATTTTGCAGACAAAAAAACTACATGACAACAAGGAGAAGTGTTCTGGCTCAGAATCAGAGCTTCACATCTCTTGCCCTCATTCCCTTTCCTGCCACCACTGCTACTGGCTTCAGTGGTATGTGCTGGCTGCCCCTTTCTAGGGTTTAGCCCTTTCTGCTTGAATATTCTCTTCAGGGGTTTTCCTGGTCCTTTCACACTGTCTAGATCTTTTTCTGGTTTTTGCATCCCTCTTGGAGGAAGATTTGGTGTCTACTACTGCTGCTGGATGGGGACAATGTACAGGTCACATTTAACTGAAGTGGGGATTGCAGTGTCTCAGTAGAAGCAGGGAGAGTATTGGGCAGTTTAACATTTTCAAAACATTAGTGAATTCATGATGCAGAGGAGAATGCACAGGAAAATTTATGTGCTTTCTGAATTTAAAGATATAAATGACATCATCTTAGGGATCTTATGATGTATTAGCTCAAAACTTGCTTAATTTGGGATCTGGTTCTTTGTTTGCCATGCATTTTTATGCATGTTTTGTCAGACTTTAGGCATGACTTCCTTAAGCCTGGATTATACAGAAAAAAAGTATGAGTGCACCATGTGTTAAACCCTGAATATCCTGCTTTTATCTTGTCACTTTATCTCATATTGTTATGCTAGTTCACTGCTGAGCTTTTTAACCAAATGCTACTATGGCTCATCTTTATTATGATAGTGACCTATTTTAAATTTAAATGCTTTATCAATACAAAAAAACCCCACCTTATTTTGTAATTAGGAATGTCTTTGTGCTTTTAATTAATGCAAATATTGAAGAGATATTTGGTTTTTTATGCTATATTTGGCATTCCACAGCAACATGATTTTAGTGATATATAGTTGAAATGTCTTTTGAAAGCCTCTATAATAAAAACAGAAGAGAAATTGGATTACCTCTGAGACTTAAAAGAACTGTTGAAGAATTTATTAGACCAGTGTTAAAGTATGCTGTAAAACAAGTCATGTTAATGACTCATTTTGCAGCATACTTTACCATTGCTCTGATTGATCTGAGATATCTGGGGATTGAGAGTGCTGTACTACTTGGATTAATTAAAATGTAGTCAGCTGAAACCTTCACTATAATCAAAATTGTTCCCCAGAGTTGTATCTTTATTGCAGTTCTAGTGTAGCCTGTCTGACCAGTCTTGACCATTGCTGAGTAATTAGTTCAGTTTAAAACAAAAACAAAAGCATAAAATGACCCCAACATTAATAATGTAGTGTTTGGGGTTTTTTATTGCTATGCTGGGTTCTGTTTGACATCATTAATTGTATATAACAGTTCTTTGTGCTCCCAAAGACAAACAGTGAGAGACAAAGTATCTCTGAAGTGAGGGTTATGCTGTTTCCCATATTGTAAGACGTGAGATATTTTACAATTGCTGTTTTCTGTAACTTTGGCTAAGGCACCGATCTCCCTCTGCAGATGTGCTGCCTATCTTGTCCCTGTTGTGCTGTGGATAGTGTTCTGCTATACAAGTTTCCTTATCAGCAGTCCTGCAGTAAATCAGCAAGGTGGAGACTACATTTCCCAATAGGGTCTCAAAGGAAGAACTCACATTATGTGAATTTCCACAGAATACCAGAGGACATCTGCCTTACAAGTTGTCTCCAGAGTTCAGACTTCAGGACCTAGATAAAGCACTGCTTCTGTCTCTCCCACCCTATGTATATTCTGGCCTCAGCTTTGCAGAGTCTGTCAGCAGTATGTCCTTGAGCTGGATGTGGTAGTGAAACCCTGTGGATAAGGCTAACCCTTACCATTCTCTTGTGTCCTGTCAGGGGCACTCTCCCAGAAGCTGCTGAATAGCAAAGACATGACAAAGAAGCCTTTGATTGTGGCTGTCAATACTGGAACCTGGAGAGTGTTACTCAGAATCAAAATGCATCCTACTGAGTTGTGGCTCTGATAGAGTGAGGCCCAAGTTTGTTCTTCATATTAATGATCTATGCAAC
>VRYO01001681.1:4585439-4596915 GCA_009812075.1 Sialia sialis | reverse complement strand
CCTGCATGTGCGGCTTATAATCAGGTGCGGCTTATAATTGTGAAATTATTGTAACCTCTGTCACATCACTACTGCTGCCTTTTTTTTTTTTTTAATCCAATCCTTCATCCCTGATGTCTTTAATATTGATGGAGAAGTAAGCAATATTTTCCCACATGCAAATGGAGAATAGTACCACAAAGTGCTACAAAAACTAAGTTGAGTCATTAAGCAATAACTTTAGGCAAAGCCTGAACATTTAAAATTTATAAAGACATATTTTCCCCCTTTTCTACCAGTGTATAGCTACTGTTTATAAAAGATTGTTCGGATTTTATACTGCACTAGATGCTTTTATATTGTGACGCCTTTTACTTGCTGATAAATTTGATAAATGCCTTTGCAGTACTTCAGTAACCTTCTGCCTCTTCTTCAAGTTCTTGCAATATAAACCTTCTGGATGAATCTGAGTTATCATATGCAACACAGCCCAACTTGGTTCCATGGCATGCTACTATAATTTTCATTTGTTAAACAGTCTTACGACTGCTAGGAAGATATTTTGTGTGAAATTGATAGTGTTTATTACTTCTGTCAAATAAACTTAACACTCCAGACTCCAAGTATAAGTTACTAAAATGAGAAAGCAAAGAATGAGAAGATCTTATACATACTTGAGTAAGACAAATGAGAAGTTTTTTCAGCAGATAAGACTTTTGCCAACTTAGAATGTTCTACAGCCTGATGCATGGCATAATTTAACCAGCAACTATATTAAGAAAAGACAACCTGAAATAAGTACAGGAATTTACCCAGTCACCTTAGCTGAACTCACAGTGATTTGGTGACCTCTCTTTCTCTTTGCTTACTTTTAATCCAGAATCCATCTGCCTTTCTTCAGTTGCTTCTGCTAAGGCTTTTACGCAGAGATTACATTGTGAAGAATGTTTCATTGTTGTCCCATCAGTGTTTGGACCTTTGGATCAAGTAGACCTTCCTACCCAATTTTTTCATGTTACCATTCCTGTGGTCTTGCTGTGGTCATGTTGCATTAGAAAGTGTGTGTGTGCCAGTGCTAAATCCATGGCTCCAGAGTGTCTTTACATGACAACATTCTCCTCATGTTGGATGCATACTACAGTATCATGATGCCCATGTGACCTGAAGTGTGCTAGAATCTCCTTACAGACAGGTATGCAATGATGTATTCTGTCCAGAGTTTTTTTTTTTTTTTCCTTAAGAATCACAACAGTGTGAAATGGTGCTGAGGAAAATTGTTGAGCCATATGTTTTTTTAAAAAGAGAAGCAATGCTGAACCAGGGTATAGCATCCAGTGGAAAAGAAACAAAATATAATATGGTCTGTAATACTGCCTGTACTCTGGAGCTGAGCAACTTCTTTGAAACTATAAAGGGATTTGAGCACATGTTCATTTATTAATTTTAATTTTTTTACTTAGATGTGTGCCATTTACAGCAAGCCCTGTATTGCAAACTTGCTGCTGTGCTTGCTCATATTGTGCAAAATAATGTGGCTGAAACATCACTCAGCTCATCTAAATCCATGCCTGTATATGTAATCAATGTGCATATAGTCACACATTTTCTCATTTTCAGAATGATGCAGTCTTTCAGCATGGCTGTGTGCTTTTACAGTAATTTAATTTTAATTTAAAAATCAGATAATGTATACTCTAATGCACAAGCTGAAACCCTTTTATTTTCCTATTTCTTATAGACAGTAATAATGAGAATTGATATTTTTACATGAAGTATTTCATTATCCAAAAATACCCTTAATGCTGACATGCAGAACTGGTGTAGCAGAAGAAGCATATCTGATCCAAATCATCAATTGCTCTGTAATTACAATGGCAATACAAAAATGAAGCAACCTTACCTTATCTCAGGAGAGTCTTTTTGCTCTATCCCAGGCAGTTTCTTCTCCTTATTCAACTGAAAAGGGAGAATCCACTCAAATAAAGAAAGATAAGGACTGGAAGAATGAGGGATTTAAGGAGTTCTCATCTGAACTGCTGATCCACTTGTTTTTAGCAAATTGCATTAGATCCAGCAGTAGCTCAGAGTGACTTTCCTATCCTCGTGTATTCTGTGGGCTGAGAATCTGCAAGAATAAACCTGAGACGGTACTGCAAGAGAGAGACAGCGGGGGGGACCTTGGCACAGAGTTGGACCAAACTCTAAATATAGCCCAACCCACTTTCTGTGCAATTCTCTTCATACTCTGAAGACAGATGACCTTGTCAGAGAACTGACCTCTCGGTATGTCCCCCTCTTAGTAGAGAGGATCTAAGGGAACAGGACTGCCGCAGAAAGGGACAGAAAAGCAATCCACCATCTGCTTGCAGCAAATGGATTTAGGTATGAGCTCTTATTTTCCTGGTAGTTAGAACTGATTGATTAATAATGTGCTTTATTTGATCATTTAAACAAATGAGCTGCATGTCAGTTCATGAAGAGCCTGTGCAGATGAGAGATTGCATTGTAATCGTTAGTCTTAAACAGAGCACTGACATAGATGACAAGCCCGATGCCTTTTCTCCTCTCAAAAACCTTAATGCATCAAAATGTGCAGTACTGCCCTAAATGTTTTTCACTATAAAATATTATCCCTCCTTTCATTTGCTCTTATAATAAGTGAGACCTTTTGGAAAAGTGAGTTAAATCCACAAATGTATATTCTAGTACCGTATAAATCTGAGATGCTGGGATAGCTTAAAAGGGAATGAGAACCTGCAATATCAGAGATCAAACTGCAGTGAAATGTTAAGTATATGTAGAGGAGGATGAAGCAAAGAATAAGAGGCATAGAAACATAACCCTTGTGCCTTAGATAGGGAACTGTTTTTCAACAGATGTTTTATAATCTGGGGACTTTGCCACTCTAACTCTGTGTGGCAACATGTCAGGGTATTTTGTTCTTAGCCTGAAGGAGTGTTTAACTTGATATGAGTCAACCTGATACTCTGTCAAATGGAGACCTGATACTTCTATGTCATATGAAGGCTTCTAAATAAAAAAAGCTGCAGAAATCAGAGCAGCTCAAAAAGTCAACTCTCATTTTTGTGTAAAGATGGGTAGGACAGTTGGGATAAGAGACAGTTTGCATTGTTGTTCTTCAGTGAGATGTATATTTTGGTGGTGACATCTGAGTGTATGCTACGTTACATGCATTTGCAATTTTCCATGTTCAGAGAAACCCTGAGAAAAATCAGGACTGTGATAACTGCATGCTGTAGATATGTGCATCTGCAAAACATCCAGAAGCCAAAAAGGTGGGAATGGTATCAGTAGTCAGTAAAGTAGCAATGTGTCTCTGTGAACAATAATTTGTGCTGTTAAGTTTTTGTGAAGTGTGCTACATATCCTTTTTAATTTCAGGCTACTATTTTTGGCAAGTTCCACTGTGGAATTTTATCGTGATCTATAGACTTGAAGTGCACAGGATCAGACAGACTCTCTGTTACTCTTGCGGCAAGAACTACAGCTGTGAGCCACAGCTGCTTCCCAATACAGAGAACAGTAAAAAAGCGCGAATCACTGTCAGTACTAAGGGAGATATCACATCTGGGACCATGCTACATTCCTGGCTAAATCTCGCTCATAGTCAGACCTACGCTAGACCCCAGCCATTAAGTAGTTTTATGGATTTATCCAAGTTCATCTTTCCTCCCAGTTTACCTATTTCTTCCCCATTAACACAAATAAATATTTGACAGAAGTTAGTATTATAACAAATGAAGAATGCTGGTGTTTGATTTTGAGGAGAGGACCTGAAAAAGGAACAAGTCCACCTCCAGATAGGTGTATATTGCATAGCACTGTGTGAATAGTGAAATTCTGAGTGTACATGTCACCGACATCACTAAACATGGATAGCATTGTGCTGTCTGTGCTCCAGGGTTGTACCCTCATGAGAGCCACAGCAGCCCTACCAGTTCCAGCTTCACAGTGCTACTGCCAATTCTACCCCTCTCTGTAGTGCCAGAATATTGAATTCACCACAGACCAGGAAGGTGATGAGGATAAAGGAGGGATATTTTCCCCCAGCATGAAGAATATACTTTTCACTCTTTTTTTCACCAGGTTTTCACCCTCTGCAGCAAACAGCAGCTTCCATACATCATAGATGGGTAGTTCTTAAAAAAGGAAGGAATCACAGTGCTTGGTGGGTCTCAAAGCACAGGCAGAGTCATACTCTGTCAGGAACTGGGCCATGCACTTCTCCCATAGGAACATTGTGGAGAAGGAGTGATTTCTTGCTCATAATACATTGGTTGGCTTTGGGCAGGGAGTTAATTTTTGCCGAGGCTTTTATGGAGTGGTGCTGTTCATGTGTACAGGGGTCTAAATGTTGCGTGACCAACCCCAGTGATGCAAACCTCCTGGAAGAAGGGGAAAAGGCTTTAAAAGTGGTTGTATGTGTTCATCAAGATGGATGGAAAAGTGTTTTGTTTGATAGCTGCATACACTCAAGTTTTCTTTAGGATGGCATTAATTTTTCTGTTTGCACCATGGAGAGGAAAATGCAGTAGAGAGTCTGGCCCTGGTTTGGGCCTAGCTTTTCCTGAGCTCTTAACTTATGTTTTCCTTATGATTCTGAATGGTTTTTCTGCTTCTCTGTTGACAGTTTTGTACTGCCCAGCTTTTTTTGGTAGCATTTCCTCTGGAATGAGTTGGGTCTGACTTTTCCAGAACCCAGGCGTTCTCTCCCAGATGCCTGAATTGGGGTTGAGACGTATTTCAAACCGGGCTCATGGGATTCTCCCTCAACACAGTTAAACATTCTGTAACTAGTATGTGTGAGCTGATTTTTCTTTTGATTGACCCCAAATTCCTAGACATTTGTGGTTGTTTAAATACCTCATGGAACATTTACAAGGTGAGATTGTGAACCATAATGGCTCAGACAGTTTCAAGTGTGGTCAGCTGTAGCCTGGCTTGTCCTGTTCCTGTGCTATTCAGAGTTGGATAGCATTGTCTTTTTAGCATAAACTGTTGCAGAGGTTTGTTGGCACCCACTGGAGTGGTTTCTAAACTGAATGTGTGGTGTGCAGTGTGTGGTATCTATCAGGAAGAGAAGCTCTTTTTACAAGGTTAACATTTAACATGTTCATCCAGTAGATTTAAAAATAGCCAAAACCCGTTTAATGCTACTTAAACAAAATAGTCTCCCATTTCCTCATCTCTCTAGAAGTATACTTTTGAATTAAACTTGGAGTTATAAAGAGGTTATTGGAAGTTTCAGCATGAAGGATCATTTTTGAGAGAACAGAAGAAAAAGAGTAGACCGAAGTAATTTGTGGATGTTATCTGAGCCTTCACTCATGATACCACTGGTGAAGGATACAGAGAGCAAAACTGATTTGTGCCCTGTGCTGAAGTCTCTGGTTGCTCTTTTTCGGAAAGCTCATAATGAAGAAATTAAATTGGATGGCAAACAGTAAAAGGACCTGTCATGTTCCTGTCATGTCGAATTTTCATGTTCGTCCTTTGCCTACCATGGGTTTTAAAACTCTAGTGACCAAATGAATATTGAGTTCTGGTGATGCTATTTTCCATTGTCCAAGGCAGAAGTAGGATGTCAAATTCAACCTTCACGTAGCAGGTAAAAAAGTTATTCTTATTAGAAGGATGGTGAGCTACTACATTTTACAGTGGCTTTTCTACCACCTTTCTGTCTTACAGGCAAAATATAACAATGAAAAAGTCAAATTATTAGTAAGGCAAGCTTGTAGTTATACTACAAGCTGGACCTAGCCTTGATCATATAAAATTTATTCTCCTGTGGCTTATATGTATACAACAGAGGATTCCCTGGTCTTATTCTCTGATACGCACTTTATGTCTCACTTCACTCCCAGTTAGAAAGTCATGTTAAAAATTTATTTGGAAGTACCTGTTTTGAATATTAAAAGAAAAGTGTTTAAAAAGGGGGACATGTAGTTAGAAATGTATTGTGGGAAATCCTTTGCATTGCAGGTAGTTATGTCTGTGATTAAAAAAACTTTTTTTATCACATCAGAATATAGTGAAAATTAACTTGATATTATTCCATTAAGACCTATTCTTTTTTGCTTGAATGGACAGTGATTTTAATTTAAATTATCTCTCAGGGTAAAGAAGAGGGACCTAAACTGAATATCCTGTCACAGGATTTATTAGGCAAAAATAGTTGTTTGTGCTAGATATGCCTTTTGAACTACCCCCAGAAAGGGTTTGCATTTTTAGAACAATGTTGTCTTTGACTTTTAGTACAAGCTTTTGCCAGTTTTTAGGAACCATTACAGGGAAATCCTACAGAGTGGCTTTGCGCAGGCTTAGCCTGGCTGAAGGGTGAAGTTTATGCTATCTGAATGCTACCTATGGGGACAAAGTTGAAGCTCGTTTGATTCTTTGACAGGATTGTGTATGTTTGTGCTGAGTCCTACACTGTCTGCCCCTCACAAGCAGACTTGGAAATACCTCTTTTAAATAGCTTGGGAGATAAGGTCTGCAGTTTGAGGCATCCTCACAGATATAAAAATTTACTGTTGTGTTGGAATGCGCCGGTTTTGGGAAAGGACTCCTTAGTTTCTAGAGATTGGAAGGCAAAACTGCCCAGACTGTGGGGACTGGATGGTTTGGGATGGTGGAGCACTGGCACCATGTGTAATTCCCATAGAGATTGTCTCAGCATGAGCAGAGAGGCAGCTCTGTCCTCTGTTGCAGTAGGATGATAAAGTCAAATTAGTGGTTACTAACTGGTAATAACCTGCAACAGAGCTTTCTGTGTAGCTTTGTGCTTCCTAGTGACCATAACAGGTACCAGTGCATTCAGTGTTCCCTCTTTAGTTATAAATGGTCAAAATACACAAATATTTTAAGGCCTTATGAATGAAGGTATTTAATTTGATACATGTGCCCATTTCACAAAAGCTGAACTGCAAAAGTTGCCTACATTTTCCATTAAGCTGTAATTTTTTTGTCTTATGATACAATTAAATACTGTTTTTTCATTTCTTGTGAATATATATTTTTGTATTGATTTCTAAGACTAGATGTCTTATTCTACTGTTTTAAATTATTTAGCTAATCCTTATTCAAGGAGGTAAGGAGATATTATGTTGTTTGGGGATTTTTTTTTTTGTAATGTGTCATCTAGGTTTCTCAGTTGTGCTACTCACTGTACTTGAAGCATGGGGAGAATTGCTTATTTTTCTTGAGTTGCCAGGGGACTCTTTCTAATTTAGCCAGAGCAATCTGAGAAAAGAAAAGGGTGCTGACACTGTCATAGCTATTTTTAATGCAATGGTTATATAGTGATTTTCCCAAGGACAGATTGCTTTGTTTCTAACATTTTTATCTCATTTACTAGAAATTTCTTAAGTATCTAAAGTACTGCCATGATAAATAGCCAGCAACTGGTCTGAAGAGCCATATTAATAATATAATTTGCATTCTTAACCATTCTGTGGTCTAGAAGTCTCCAAAAGAGCTTCATAGCTGTTGCTTGGCCACTTGGCTTTACACCATGGGCTCCAGGGTATCTGTGCTATTATTAGGCTTCTCAACAAGAAAAATCAAAGCTGGCCACTGCCTACAGAGAGGGAATTTAGGGAGGATTGACCTGGTAGACATGAGAGAGATCCTCCTTTTGGGGCTAGCTGTGCTGGTGACACACAGCTGAGTAATTTGGGATTTGTCCAGGAATTGGTTTGGACTGCTATGAAACGCTGAATTCTGCATCTCCTTCTCCCTCTGCAGAACCTTTCCCTTTTGTCAGGGAAGTATGTTAATCCTTTTGTCTTAGTTAGCCAGCCCACCAGCCAGGCCTGTTGCATTTTCATGAGCTCATCTGTTGTTTGGGTACTGGTGGGCAGCATGGCAGGACTCGACTGAGCCCCATTCTCTGCTGTCTCGAGGAGTGGTACCGTAGAGGTGTGGTGTAAAATACTGTGTCATTGCCACTTATAGCCCAGCTACTGTGGTCAGCACAACTCTGCTGGCACCAGGAGCCCTCTCAGCTGAGCAAGGATGAACAGGGACTTGGGAGTCAATTTTGCTGACAGCTGTTACATTTTACAGAAATTTAATTGACCTTGCACTATATGTACCTGATGGGACATGCAGGAGAGATGCAGTGAGAAAAGTTCCAAGTAGTGTATTGACCTTGAATTACTTGATCGGATTCACTGAAGATAAAGGTCAGTTTTTAATAGCAGAACTGAAAATAATAAGGAAGTCTCAGAATTTTTTTTTTCTCTGACCTCTTCTATCTATGCCCCTCTTCTCCCTTCCTTCCCAAAGAAAGATGGCAATTAAGAAAAGTCCCGAGATGTGCCCAACACTTTTGGTATATTAATTGGCATCAAATATGTTTCAATCTACTGAATGTAGAGAAATATTTTGCCCCAGATTAATGAACACAGTAATCAACAGTAATCAACCAGTAAATAAAAATACTACTTACAAAGCAGCCTGAAATAAATCCATCATAGCACACCCAAACTGAGCTATGCCAACCTACAGAATAATGACATGCACAAAATTACCTGTAACATATCTGAAACTAGAAAAGAGAGCATAACAAATACAAAACCTGTTTCCACAGTGTACAGAACTTTTTGTTAAAAATTAGGAAACAGGCTTTGTTTAAAATCTGGTTTTGGTTATGAGACAATTTTAGAACAGGCAGAGAAGGATAGAATTGGGAAGGGGTAAAGCGGGGGGCATAATAAATTTTGTACAAACTTTGTTCTCATGTAGTTCTAATTTAGTACTGATACATAGACCTGATGAAAGCAAAAGGACAAAAACAGGGATTTCTGACCAAGAGTATGTCTGATTGCAGACAGATACATCAAATAAAAGTTGAAGGATTCTTCCTTGTGGGCATGTAAAACAGATTCTCTCCAAATTTTGTCACAGAGATTAATTAATGGTAAGAATTGAGCTTGTCCTGTACTGGTCCCTGTCACTGGGAGCCTTTTGGACATGAAATAGATGCCTGATCTCACTTAGCTCCAGAAAAAAAAAAAAAAAACAAACACCCAAACCAAAACAAAAAGCCACCTAGAAATTATTCTCTCATTTATGTTTAGGTATGTATGCAAAACAAAATATTTTTTATTCCAGGTTTTCTTTCTAATTGGTTGTTCCTACATTACAAAGAGATCTAAGAACCTTGCTTTCTTTCTCTCTCAAAAAGCTCCTTTTGTTTTCTTCATATTCCTGTCAAGCTTCTCATGGGTGACATAATTTCTGTGAGCTGCCTTTATCTTTATTTCAGCTGCAGGCTGGCTTGAACCACAAGCTGCATTTACCAAAGAATTTTATGATTATTTTCAGTTGTAACTTTTTTATTTATTTTAAGGCGCTTGGAAGTGTCCTGCCTAGAAGAGTTCCACTTTTTCAGTCAGCCTTGATTCTTACAGGAATTAATTATTTATGTCGTTGTCACTATAACTTTTATGTTAATAATTTCAGAGTAGGAAAGTGGCATGTGAAGGTCAGAAGTCTCAGTAATGGTGAATCAGCCCAGCAAATGCAAATTTGTATGAACAAAATTGCATTCACATCAGAGCAGATGTCATTGCATCCTTTATCATTAAGGTCTTGTTTGCCTTTAAAAATGCCATAGTAAATAATGAAAAAATACTAATTTGTTGTGAATATATTAGTTAATAAAGGTGATCATTAAAGGGAATCTGTTAAATTATCTAAATATCACTGTACTTTTTAATGTGAATGTGTATAAACATGCAGATGTGTATGTATTAGTACGTGTACATGTATATAATTAGTACTCATACTGATGTACTTAGACTGCGTGCATATGTTAATATTAAATTTGAAAGAAGTTAGAAACCAGTGCACTGGATGATTTTAAACAGTGATTGATATAAAGGAAAAAGTCTTTGTGTATGTGTGTGTGTGTGAAACAGAAATGGATTTTTTCATTTTTGCATAGCTCAAAATAAGATCAAATATAAATACTTCATGACTGGGAAGCCTGCTAGTATGTGCTATGGTGCTGATGTAATACCAAAGCATGTGGAGACTTGTGGAATTCCCATTTATTTTTCTATATTGAGAGCATTTAGTGACTGTTCTGATGCCTTGGACAACCTTGTGCTTGCATAAATGCCGTAAGTCTCAGGGCAGCAGAGGCAGAGAATTGCTGTGCTGAGCAGCATCACCCTGCAAGCAGTGTGTCCTGTCAGCGCCTGCCTGCCCACTCCTTTGCACCTCAAGCCAGATGAAAGTCAACTTTGTATTAATCAATTAGGTTCTACATTTTCACCAGCTTATTATTAAGGAAGGATTTGTGAATTCTTCTGTTCTGGCAGAGACAGGTCTCCTGGGAAGCTCAACACCTCAAAGCAGAGCAAACAGTGCTGGTCTGGTACAGACATGTTTGTGATCTCTGAGCTTCTGCACTTATTTGCATCAAGTTATGATTTATTTTGTGAATAACCCCACTGACATCAAGGTAACTATTTGCAGAGAAAGGTACACAGTTTAATGTGAGCATGGTTGGCAGAGTCTGGCCCGTGGTACTTTGATGCCTGCAACAAAATGCTCCTGTCATCACAGGAGCTGACATGGTGTCACAAATAATTACAGCTTGAGACGAGCTGCTGGGATGTGAGTGATTGTTTCTGGAATAGATAGAAAGTTCTCCAGTTGTATGAAATAAAGATATTCAGGTACTGCAGAAAGATGCTCAAATTTGTGTTGATGTTTGTTGAGTCTGAGTGTGTGCCCTCTTCTTGCTGAGAGCAGAGGACATTGCACCATGAAGTGCTGTCCAAAACTCAAATGAGCAGTGAACAGGTGGTACATTGTCAGGCTATTTCAGATCATGGAAACCATTTGTCCAGTTTTAGATTGCTATTGCTAGTATCATGTCTTTCAGTAGTGAGAAAGAGAAGAGGTTATTTAAGACTTACACGACTCCTGTTTGCCTTTCAGAGCATGCCAAGTGGGATTTCAGAAGGAATGCTTGCAGATCACAGGCAGCTTCCCCTGAATTTATTTGATGCAATTCTCATTTATTTTCAGTGTGAAACACTGGAAAGAGCTCACGCAGCAGTTCAGTTCAGCGAAACATGCACAAATTCATTTTGGAGTGGGCATTTGGGGCTCAAGCGCAGTGAGCAAGAGGGATGAAGAGGCAATTCTGATTTCTTTGATGTGCTTCATTTATATCATCTCTCTACATCTTGCTTCAATGCAGTGTGTCCAAAACCCCAGGGATGTGGAGCTGGTCTGTGTTAAAGCTGTTTGCTCTCTCAGTATCTCTGGAGCCAGGGCAAATGAGACAGATGTCCAATGGGTCCTTAAATACAGAATTGCCCTACCAAAATACATGAATTTGTATTTTTACAACAAAGCACAATACATTTGCCAGAAGAAGGGTGATCCACAGGGAAACAAGCCCATGGTAATGGCCAGTGGTAAAACTGAATTACCAAGACATACAGTAGTTTCA
>VRYO01001681.1:4566577-4584439 GCA_009812075.1 Sialia sialis | reverse complement strand
GGCTTATATTCGTGAAACTACTGTATTTTAAACTTTCTGGAGTATGCCAAATGATGTGATTTTTCAGCTTCTTCTAACAAAGTGCTGTATCTGAGATTCCAGAATGGCTGGAGGACATTAAGTGCTCAGTGACTTTGGAGAGGAATAGGCAGGAGGGATCTGTTGCTGTGCAGGGACGTCCATATGGTACAGGAGCACTTGGGCATCCTCAAGAGGAAGGTATTTGCTCTGTAATGTAAGGAAAAGCTTTGTCCCACACAATTTGAGCTTTCTTTGTTGCCCTGTTCCCCTGCTGCCAGGTGTTGGGCTGTACAGGACTAGGCACATCATTTCTGCATGGGCTCTGACACTTTTGTGCCACAGTCCATTCAGCTCTGATTTGAGGCTGTACCTGCAAGGAGAATGGAACGGCTAGGTCAGCTGGGCTGTAATGTTCACTTGCTGCACATATTCCTGCATTTGCTTTAGAGTTGGAAAGTAAGGGCTTTTCTTGCTCAATTCCTATTTGAAGATTTCTGAATGTCTTCATCTTATATTGAGATGCAAACTAGTGATTTTTCCATGGTATTTATTTTGGTCTTAATTAAGTTCATTAACATATTTATCTGCCCTCTTCACTTGGGAGTCTCTTAGTTGTACTGAAAAGAAAACAAATTTTCTTTTCAGTTGCTGCTTTCTTTCTAAAGCTTTTGTGGTTTGCCAAGAATCTAGTTTATATGGAGTAAGATTTTCTGACAAATGACGTCCAACCTGCTATATTTTATTTACTGATTTTCTTTACTATCTTTCAACTTCCTAAACTTTTTTGAACTCCTATTATCTGTCAGAACCCAACTTTAGGGTACTGATGGTTACACAGGCTTTTCAAGATGGGAAAAAGGAGTGAAGATTACGAGATGGTATCTTTCCATGAATAAATATGTACCCATTTTGTTACCCATTCTGTCACATAAAGATTTTTAAAGCCACTGCTTTATTGCCACATAATATATAATGCTGTGTTTGCGGATTAATGGAGATTCTTCTCTCCCCTCTTTCATCCATTTACTTACATTTCACTTAAATTATTTTGCATATTTTTCACTTATCCTTTTACTGACCTTTTTTCAGTAGATAGCTATTTCAACATGGAATTTGTAAATACCAGCTATAACTGATTTTCTCTCTCTCATGTTCTCAGTTTACTCTGCTCACAACTAGTGATTGCATAGATATAATTATATCATATGCATAGATATGTTATATCATATGGGGTGATGTTCCTCTCTTTTCAAAATAAATAACTCAATCTTGAAGCTTGAATTTACAGGAGATTTGGAGTACAGGAGATTTCAGTAATGACTGAATACCTGTTGTACAGAAATATTCCAATTACAGAAGTTGAAATAATTCAGTTTTATGATAAAGCTTCTTGCAATAGTCAGGAAAGTAACTCAGTCCCCAGTGGAAATGTCTGTGTTTGAATACATCTAAAGCACTATTATAACCCTGTTGGAGGGAGCTGTTGCTGTGCATTTGTTTTTTCCCTAAGTGTCTCTGTAGATAAAAGAGATGGAGAATGGGTAGTGACACCTGAATTTAAATAGCTGTCTTTTAAAACATGGTCTTGTGTTTTAGTCTTGTGGACATTCTGCTTGAACTTTGGGAGTGGTGCCTTTGTCTAATTATTGCTGAAGTAAAAGGCACAATTAAAATGTACTTGCAGGAAAAGTGTGCATTTTTTTACAGCAGGACATTTTACCTGTTTTGTAATTTTTCTTCTTTAATGTGTGTCAGTAAGGCATTTGGGAGCTTAGAATGGGGATTTTGTGCATTTTTGTATGTGTCTGCATGGATTTTTTTATTTATTTTCTTCATCTGCAAGACTTGTTTTAGTAGGAGGGAATAACTTTATTTTGAAAGAAGTTTCAGCAAACTTAGCAAGAAGGATGTATTTGTTACAGCTGTATTTATTGCCAATCATGGGATTATATTATTGTGACAACCTGTCATCTAGAGATTTTATCCCTGTTTTTGAATGCAAAAATGGATAGATGGATTTGAAAAACACTAACAAGAACTCTTCGTTTTTTCTGATTAGATCCTTCAGATGATGATGCTATTGAAAAAGCAAGTGAGAACAAGACAGCAACATGTCAAGATCCAGATTCCAAACCTGCTGTGAAAAAGAAAAGAAAGCAGGTTTGTAAATTAAGCAATTGTTTAGCACAATGATGATAACACATAGGGAAAAACATAGTGTCCTTTTTTTTCACAGCAATAACTTCACACTGTTTTGTGTGAGTTGGGATTGCTGTCCTTCAAAGTGACTGTCCAGTGGATGATGCTACTGAGTATCTTCCCCTGCAATTTTTTGCCTTTCCCTGCATGCACAAAGTCTGGAAAGCTGTATTTCCTTGTTGTACAGATTCTCTACCCAAGCATGTCCCCAGTTCCAGGTCCGAGTGAAAAAGAATTTAGGTGTTCATGGATCGATGTTTTCTTATCCTTGCTCTGCTAAAACCTTCATCTAATCCAAGAAGAACTGTGTTACTCAGCATTACATGGAGTATGCCGAGGAACAAGCAGCATCACCTCAGTTTGAGGGAAAAAGGCATCCAGAGGTCAGTTGATTTTAAGAAGTTTCTTGTTTGAAGGTAAATTTGTTCTGTCTTCCTTTTACCACTCAGGAGAATCGACTGAGTGGCTATCAGAGAGCTAAAATTACATTCGAAGCTATCTCTCCGTGAGGTTATGGATATTAATTTTGACCCCTAGGTCAATAATAAATTCACTCTGTAATGCCTAGGCAATTGCCCAAATGAAAGCCGTTTGCAGAGATGTTCTTTTTTTATAGCAGAGAAGTGTAAACAACATGGTAGCAATTACTATGCTTTTGGATGTCTTTCCAAAGGGACCAAAGGTGAAGTGATCCAAATATCTGAATGAGATCAATGTTTTGATTAGGAAAGAGAACCAGGCAATACAGGAGAAAGCTGTATTGTCTTTGTACATGCTCTACCAGGGAGTGAGAATTCTTATGGAGCCACTTTTTATCACCATTTTCACGTAGGCATTTAGAAGTAGGTTAAGACACTTTGTTTGGAAGGGTTGCTTGACCCTTTTTATGAGAACATGAGAAAGAATAGCCAACATAAGTTACTTGCCAAGATAGCCTGGGACTGCTCAGCTGTAGCAGAACACCTGCCACTCGTCTTTCTCTCCCATAAAGACTATCAGCCTGCATGTTGGAATCAAGTAATTTGATGTTTAGATGTGAAACTGCAAGAAGGAAATACTTTATGGGACTGAAGGCCATGAATGGGTTGTTGCCTGTCTTTTAGACATACAAAATCAGAGTTATTTATGGAAAGCTGGTGTTTTTGTAGTTCTGGTGCAAATAACAAAACCCATTTCAGTCATGCCTGCCTTATTCAGAGGCTGGAAGCTGTTCTGCAATGGGCTTGGCACCTTAAAGCCTGTCACGAGACAACCAACCAGAGTTATGAGCATCCATGTCCCTAGTTGGCAGGCTGTCCTCGGGCTTACAGTGAAATGAATGATCTGTCTCCAGTCCGAGTGAGCAGTAATGTGTTTACATTGCCACAAACTCCAAAAGTCAGAGTATGTGGCTGACCTGGAATGTAAACTTTCACACACATGCAAGACTGCTTTCACTCTGCATTTGAATTTCCCATAACTTTGGCAACGTGTAAAGAAAAAAAACACGTTAGAAATATAATACAGGAAATATTTTATGTTCTGTGTATGATTAACAAACAAGGAATTTATGACATTTTAGCTCATAAATCACCGGTCTCGGCACAAATTTCCTGTTTTCTGCATTTTAAGAATTTCCATGTAAAAATAGCATAAAAGCACAGAGCACAAGGGAGCTGTGTAAAAAACATGTAGTTGTCTGCTTTGTGTCTTGCGTAAGAAAAGCATACAAATGACCTTTTCCTAAGGGTGGCATGCAAAGAGCTATTTCATGAGTAGGTAGGCAACTAATGCTTGGATAAGGGTCAGAAGTTCAAAATAGATCAGATGCTGAAATATTTTAGACTGCAGATCATCAAAGATGTGTAAGTTTACAACCGTTCACCACCATGAAATTTCTTTTCTTATTTTCTTTATTTTTAATGTCTGAATAAGATGGATTCACTGTAGCTGGACTAATGATATACTCTGTCTAAATATATATATATATATATATATATATGCACAGTGTAAAGGAGGCACTTTTGAGTCTTAACATGCTTCTCTAAAGAAGCAAAGCTTTGACTACAAGCCTGCTGTGTGTTTGTGTTGCCTGCTGTGTGTTTCTATGGCTGTTGAAAGAAAGGGTTGCATACTGCCTTCAAAAAGGAAACCATGGCATTTGTTAGCACTTTCAAACATTTGAATGAAGGTTTAGCAGTGAGAAGATTTTTCTTTCAGAGAAATCTTTTCAGCTTTGTGGCACATTTAATTCTTTTCTCATAGAGATACCAGTTGGGAGTGTTTGCAGTTCACAATGTATAAGAAGGGAGAAAAGGGCCCAATGTGAATGAGTGAAATTTTTCAATATGTTGGAAGAGTGGTAGCAGCACTGGGATAGGGAACCATCTTACTCTACTGCAGGACAGAGATTCAGGTTGGCCCTTTTCTGACTTTTTGATTGCTTGTAGGTAGCCCTTGACTGAAGCAATCAGAAGGCTTGTTCTCTGCATAAAATACGATGTTGAACATAGAATTTATGATTAAAACACCTGGCAAATGGCCTTTAAGTATCTATGGACAGCTGGGATGTGTAAGAGTAGAGCAGAGGGTAGCTCTGTTTCAGTCTCAGTGTCTGGGAATGCTAATGGTGGGGATAGGAATGAAGAAACGTATGGTGGTGTTTTAAAAACACTTGAATCAGAGTCAGGACAGATTTTTAAGATAGCAACAAACCAAAAATAAGGCCAAATAACTTAAATTAACTATGGAACAATTTTATTAATTTAAATGAGTTTGCACTTTCAATCATTCCCTTCATTTCTAGTGAAGATAATCTCAGTTTATACATGAGAAATCACAGGGACTGATCTCTGTTGTTGAGGCAAGATATACTCCCTATCACAACTTCTCACAGGTTTTGGTGCAGGCTGTGTTGTGTTCCAGCCTTAGCTGCAGAGTACTTTGATAACTGTAGCAAGTCCCCAGCCAAATCTTCTCTGGTAACTCTTAAGTTTCATTTCAATCCTCAACCAGTGTCAGAGCCACTTCTATACAATAATTACCACCTTTGTAAGGGCAGTGACTGTGATTGCATCACAGCACAGAAAGCAAGAGGTCATTTATTTGTGTTGAGCATGATGGTTACCAGTTTTAATAGCTAATTTAGAAAGGGAAGTGGGGAGGAAAAGAGAAATGTAGGCATAATATGAACAATTAAACCTCAAAAAATGCTTCTGATAAGGCTGTGAGAGTGGGCTTGGAAAGGCAGGGGTGTGCTGGGTTGGGTCATTTAGCACCAGTTGCTGTGAAGTGTCCTCCTGTTAATGTGGGGCTCTGCAAAGAGGGCTCAGAAAATCCCAGATACTCTGAACTTCTGTTGGCTTTCCTTTGGCCCTCTAGGCCTGGCTGAAGCTGCCCTCCCAAGGGAACAAAGGAACAGCTTCTCTGGTTTTCAGCTAAGCTCTCTTTCCTGCTGATACTTTTCTTTCAGGCTTTCCCCAGGGAGGAGTGCTGGATTTGCTGCTCCTGAACTTTTTAATGCTCCATGTGATGAGTCTTCTCCAATTTTCTCACAAGAGCGGAGTTTTCCAGCCAGATGCATCATAGTAGCATGGAGCTTTTTCCTGCAGCTCAGCCTATTTTCCCATTACTCTTCATCAAGTCATTTATTAAGTTCCAAAGCCTGTCTATGTAGATAAATGTGCATTTCCATTAGGTAGAAGGCCCTGAGAAGGCAAAAGAAAAGAGAGTTGCTACACTCAAAACAAGAGAAGTCTCTGCCTCACTTCCTCTTTTTTGGACAATTTTAGGTGGCTAAAGACAAATCCTAGCCCTTGATTATGTGAACAGGGACTCTGGTACAAATGCAACAATTCAGCCTGTTCACTCAGGCACAAAAGAGGGTTAATGGTAGCAGCACATGTTGGATTATTCTGAAATGCACCATGTATTTTTTCTTGTGTGTATTTGATCTTGCCTGCTCTGAGGAGACAAAGAATGGGGTAGGACCAATTTGACACATGTTTTCCTAAACTTTGTGTTACAAGTGTAAAAGGAACTCCAGAGCATGATTGTTTCCAATTAATCTTACCCGGTTCCATGTTATTTTTTACCATCTGGATGCTCACCTTAGACCCAATTATTTTAGAACACTACTGGCAAAGTTTAGAAAAATTATCCTTCATAATAGTAGAGATAAAAATTATAAATCTAGTGACAGAATTTGTTCATATTTTCCTCCTGATTTTCTTTTAAGAATCAAAATCTATTTTTCACCATTTTATGGAATTATGACTGCATCCTGAGTATTTCAATTTTCTCTTCTTTTATTCCCTCTCTTGGTTGCAATAACAATCTCAATTCCAAAATTACTTTATATACATATAACTGTAAGCATTTGATTCCTTCTACAGGTCGAGAATTTCAGTTTTAATTGTTTTTTTCCTAGCCCAGCATTATAGTTTCTGTATCTCCTCTTACCTCCTTTGTCTTCCTTTGGTAACTGTTTTTTTCTTCTTTTTTTTTAATGTGTTTTGCAGCCTATAGAGTGTTTTTTAAATCAGACTGAAGAAAAGCAAGAGAACACTGTGAAGGCAAAGAAGAGGAAGAAGGTATGAGTGTGTTTGGGGTTTGGGCAATGGGTTTATTTGCTACTACAAGATGCAGAATGGGGACAACCCATGATGAAGAAAAGTAATTTGGTCATAATATTGCAGCCTTCTTTAGAGAAGAAGAGAAATTCCTTATTTTTAAACCTTGCTCAAGATATCTATTCCCAACCTGACCTGTGGCATAAAGTCTCCATTCCAAAGGTTGTATATGTCTACACCCCACTTGAAAGTGTTGTCTACCAGGAAAGGGTGACTGTGTGGAAGAAAGGTGGAATTTCAGTTGCTGCAGAATCTGACTCTTTCCCATACTGTGGTCAGGCTCCAGCTGCTGTTACATCTTTTGAGCCAAGGACTGTCCTTGCTCACTCTTTTCCTCATAGCATAAGTATATAAATAAATACTCTGTATTGTTGCTCTGGCCAAGCTCCATCCTCACCCACAACAACAAACACACCCTGAAGTCTAAATGGAGATTATATGGCACCAGGCAAGTTAATTGTCTTTCTGTAGGGGGACGGACTGTAAATAGTTTGCTCCCTCACAAGGCTGAGGGATGGCCTTTTTATGTTATGTTAAGCCTCTTAGTCATTCAGGGAATGGGAAGCTGGAAGAGTGGGATTTTGCTTTCAATGTGGCTCTGGCAGAGCAAGTACAGTTCTTACTTCACTGGAGCCAGAGTGAAGGCATGCCATGGCAGAGGCTGGCAAACCCACCTAGCAGGAAACCCCATTCCCAGGCAAACAGCAGCTGCTTACTTACACCTTTGCTACAGCAGGCCACTAAGCTGACTTACACAGCCTGTCAAAAATCCCATTAGGAAACATTTGTTAGGTTGATCTGTGGCTTCCAAGCAAAGTACTGTCTCCAAAAGTAAGGAAAAGGGGGGAAAGCCCTGCTGTTTTTAAGCATCTGGAATGAATTGGAAGAAAAATAATAGAACTTCCTGCATGGGGAACATTTCCCCACAGCTCTCCTTGAAGACAGAGTTTGCTCAGGTATCCTTGTTCTTGCTCTTAGTGAATTTCTTGTTGTGTCAGGCTCTCCTACAGAGGGCAATAATTTTTCTGAAGGAACCAAGTGGCATGATGGATGATGTA
Source organism: Sialia sialis (assembly GCA_009812075.1). Lineage (NCBI taxonomy): Eukaryota > Metazoa > Chordata > Aves > Passeriformes > Turdidae > Sialia > Sialia sialis. The sequence goes on along the minus strand of VRYO01001681.1, from coordinate 4,576,551 downwards.
ACTGTCCCGTGGAACAGCATCTTATGCTGAATTACCAAGTAAAATGAGTTGATAGTTGTGTCTTGCTGTCTGCTAAATAAGAGGTTCCCAAAGGTGGGTCATGTGAGGCAGAGCTGGGGAAAAGCATTTGGGAAGAACAATGGAGTGGTTTGGTTGCGGGCCTCACACAGAGGCTGGCTGTGCTGCTCACAGCCTCTGGTCATGCTTTGGGAATACACTTGTTCCATGGCAGAAAAATACAACAGAGGTAAGTGAAGGGGACTCTTGGGAAGGAATGCTGCAGATTCAAGCACTGCAGAAGCCTGTGGATCAGCCAGGAACTGTAGAGGGCTTTGCACTAGGACAAAGCTAGACTACAAGGAAAGCATTCATCTCCATGTCTCCCACTGTCAAAGGTTCAGCTGGGGTCTTGCAAACCCACCGGTGGTTTTCAGCAGGGGTGAAACAGGCAATGCCAAAGTGGCAATGGCTGGGAGAGGCAGCGCCTGCCTTGTCTTTGCTGTTTTGGCAGCTCCCAGATGGCTCTTCCCTGTTCAGCATTCTGCCCCTCATGCTGCTGTGATTGGAGTATTTGGGCTGTATTGGGCAAGAGGGAGAGACTGGGGAATGGAAGAGAGGAGGGAGTGGGTGCTGAGATGCAGTGAGGGAAAGAATGGATGGAAGAAAGTGACATTAAAATTCCTGCCATACCTCTCTTCAAAATTGCCATTGGTCTTTGCTCTCCTGAACCTTAGCCTACCAAACTGAAAGTACATCCCATCCCTTCAAAACTGCCAAAAATTCTTCCAGACCCACCTTATCTCTGTGAAATCCCACTTGCCTCAAAAAGATGGATCCTTTTGCTCCATCCTAACCTCATGCTTCTGCTGCTTTTCACTTCTAGACTTGTGCTACTATGTGTCCCCTTGATGATGAGTTCAGTTTAGCTTACACAGCTGAGAAACCTTAACCTGTCTTTTCAAAAACTGAACACATCTCAGTGAGAATTAAAGAGACATCACATTCTTGTCATTCTCTCCAGACTGCCTCTATCCTTGCAAATTTGCTGTTTTCTTAAATACTTAAAATTTGCTTTTCTTAAATGCTGGCAGATCAGTCAATGGGAACCTTGGGCTATTCTACCCACAAGTTCTGTTTAGTTATGGCAAAAAATGCAGCAATTCTCACTTCAGTGAGAATTCAGACCCTTACTTGGTAACCTTTCTAAGGTATAAAACACATTCATTATGAACTCATGTTCAGTGTCTAAAAATTAGTAACTAAAAAAAAAATTCACACTGTGGTAGAACAAAGCCGCTGTGAATTCTTGCATCTTGACCTGTGGTTTTGTTGCTTTAGCTTATTTTCATCACCCTGGCATGGTATTCTGTGAATATAGGTAACCATCTTCCCTTCCAAATATAGATAGATAGTTAACCTGTTTAAATCAAAATATAACCACATCATATATTATCTCTTGTTTCCTGCTGTTATTCCTGAAGAATAATAAACTCAAATTCTGAAAAAAAGCCTGAATTTTCAGGCTAAAGTGTAGCAGTATCAAAACTCAAGAAACAGGTTTTATGTTTTTAGGTTTTTGTTGCAGCACCATTTCAGGTGAATGCACAAGATTTTTCATGTTCAGGCTCACAGACCATCTTGTCCAAGTATGTCAGCTTACATCTGAAGTCTGCATTCCCTCTAAAGATACACGGGATCTTGTCCCATTGTAGGGTGTTTTTCCAATTAAACCATAATCAAACTTATAAAACTGTACAAAGATATGGAGGAGCATTATTTACAGTGTTGTTAGCTAGCCAAAGAACTATATAGAAATATCATATTAACCCATTTTATTTGGGTTTTTTAGAAGAAGATTTCTGATGTTCTGCAAAAATCTGCTCCAAAACCTGGTGTCCCTGCAGATCTACAAAATCTGCTTACTCAACATTTTGGTGAAAACCGTTCCGTGATTGAAATAGAGGAATTACAGCTGTCAGGTAACTTACCCTTTATTTAATATATAAATAACGTCTTTTTCATGATACTATTTACAAAAAAAAGGATTTTTGGGACAGAAGTTGAGTTGTACTTTTTAAAGAAAATATTTTTATTTTTTTACTGTACATTAATTTGCTATTTAAGTTGAAATGTTAGTTCCTTTGGAATAAATGTGAGATTTCTTGGAGTAATGGAAGTGAAACATTGTTAAAATGTATCTTTTTATTATAAAGTATTATTTTCTGGAGCTCGCTTTACTGATAGAAATTTTATGCTTCCTAACAGTAGCTCCCAAGTGCTATGAGAGATGTATTTTGTTCCTGGGGTTATCTGAGTCAGTCCAGCTGCATAAGGCACTGACAGAAACAGACAAAGAAATAATGAAGCATCATTCTCATATGGGTATGAGATGTTGCATGCAATGGTTTTTCAGGGAGTGGCCTGAATTGAGGTAGTAATTTTGATCTACGTGTGAAGTGACCAAGTTTTAGCCATGAGGACCCTCTTTTTTGTCCCCTGTATCCTGCACCAGTAAAGACAGATAGGAAATGCAAAAAGCAGAACAGAGCAGGTTTAGCTTCTGTCAGTTGGAAGTTGCACTGGAGATGATGGCAATGTTGAACTCTGCCTCCTATGCCTCTGTGCAAACAGAGACACTGTCCATTATTTGTTGGTAGGGCTCATCAAGAGCAGCAGCCTGCTAACCAGCCTGCATTTACCTTTGGGACTTCTTGAACTGTCAGTGACCTATGCCCAACATAGAGGCCTTCTAGCCCCGCAGTGCTTTTTTCTTTTTTAATGAATAAGCCTGTCTCTCTAGGTAAAGTGCTCTTCCTTAATCCCCATGATTATAGGTGGACCTTTCTTTATTTCTGTGGGGCAGTCTCAGCTTTGTTACTGAATCAAGAAAACCTAGAGAGATCCCATAGAGATTTCTTTGAAAAGCTTGTTTTAAGTATTTTTTGGCATATAAGCTTTTTAGGAAATAATAAATTGCTTTGTTTTCTTTCTTATTAAAAGAGCCCTTTGGGCTACTGAAGTGACCCATTTCCATATGTGTTGGATGGAGGTATTTTTTCCTTAATTTTTTTGCTGGGAGTTGAAGGCTTAGAGTGCCAAGGAGTTTACGAACTTGTACAGCTGTCAAGTCGTTCACATCAAAGCACTGAGTAAATAACAAGCAGCTACTTTGGAGTTGTGTGTTCCTGTTCGCTGACAAAATGCAGAAGGTCAGGATTGGTCAGAAAGTCAGCATGGTCTCTTGCTGCAGTCTGGAGCTGTGTGTTTCTTCCCCCCTCTCTGAAACTTCTATTTAAAACTCTTGTAAATGCTGCAGTGTTGCTGGACTGTTCGGTGAGGAGTCAGCGAGTGAAGCTGTGTCCTTCAGAAAGGACGTCTTGAGCTGTCAGTCATTAATTGAGACCATGTATTCAGATCAGCCCCTGCCTGTCCCCACCAGCATCAAGTGCATCTTCTAAACATGATTTTTAACATAAATCAGCTGCTGATCCTTCACTTGCACATATTCATTTCCTTTGAAGCTCAAGTTGCAGGAAATGTCAGTCTCAGGTTTTAATAGGAATCAGTGCAAAATAAAAGTTTTTAGCAAGAAGCACTTCAGCTAGGCATTGGCTACAAACCAAGTTTGTCACTCTGTCTGTTCTGATGAAGATCTTGGATTGATGCTCTCAGCATTAGCACAGTGCACCATCCATATGAACATGAATAACATCTTTGAAGAAACCTCATTAGTTTAGAAAATGTATCAGCAAGCATCCATGGACACCTTGAGGGACTGTGCTTCATGCAAGATGATGACAAATGTATTTCTTTAAAGACAGGAGAATTGTTAATACTCTGCAGAAGCATATTGTTCCATCAGGCAAAGAGCCCTTAAGAACAGTGGCAAGTTTTCAGGCCATGGAATTTTAATAACGTTTTTAAGAACTTTGTATAGACATGAGAAAGGACCTTCCAAAGAAGCTGTTAGGATTTTCATTGCCATTATATGAAGTTAAATGGCATGTCTGCCACAGAGTGCTGTTAAAAGATTTCCATAGTGACCAGGGAAAGGAAATCAGCAGGAAATGGAGGAAGAGAAAGGCACTGAAATGCAGTGGAGGTGTTGCAATTAGAGTCTATATAGTTAGGTGGATTATCACAATATGAAAGGCCAGAAGGTGAACGAATTTACTGCCAAGTAGATTATGCGTAGGTTTTTGCATTTACATAATTTATGAATTATTTGGGGAGGTGTACAAGCATATTTCATGATAGGTCCATTGGAGGAACAGTCTAGGAGTGTAAAGGTTTTGGCTGATGCTTTGATTCATTGTGGCAAAGACGTATGAAAACTTTAAAGCATGTGATCACACCTGTGCAGCAGCCCTACATTCAAGGTTTCAGGCTGGGAGGAGATAAAAGAAATTGCAATTCAGAGATGTTATCTTCATTGACTTAATCCATATAAAGTTTCTTCTACATTAATTTTTGTTTCAGAACTGGTAATTTATTGATGATGGATTTATGAAGTTGGAATTTCATCAATATAACTAGTGGCTGTGTTGCAAATATATATTCTCCCTTTGCTGTTAAAATACATCAACAACAATATTTTTTTCTTTATGTTTTCAGATTCCTGTTTTTTGCCAGCCAATGATCTTACTCACAGTTTGTCTTCATACCTGAAGGAAAGTGAGTTTAAATGTTGGTCTGAGTGAGATGAAAGATGTATGAAAAATATTAAGACAATATTATTGAATTTTTATATGTGGCTCCAAATATTGTTTATTATGAAATATTAATCACATTAAAGCTTTTAAAGTTGTTTTTTTTTTAATGACAGGGCTTGTTTTTCTGGCTTTTTTTGACTCTATCAGTTGTTTTGGTATTGGAAGGTTCTGGGCTTTCATTTAATTGCTAGGGATTATTTATCAGTAATTTATTATGGCTTCGTGAGTAGGTGTATGTATTATCTTACAGTAAAAGTCCTGAAGTGTCTGCTGACATGAACTAAGACAATTTTTATTCACTTGTATATTTATATAGAACTTTTGATCTGGTAAATGTTTCTTTGCAGTTGATTTTCTCTGATACAAATTGCCATATGTGGCAAATGAATACAATGGGCTCATCACCTTAAAAACTGTTGACTATTAATGCTTATCTAGTTTGTTCAGTTATGTGATATTTCTGTATTTTTTTTTGGGGGGGGCTTTTCATTTTCCAGTTTCTCAGCCATGACTAAATGCAAAAGTGTTTCCAAAGTTCCAGACCTCAAAGGAGTCAGCATGTGTGTTCTTGCTGCTGGCTACCATTCATCATGTACTCTAGTAATTTAAAATTGTGGCATGTAGTACTTTGTGTGGGTACAAGGGCTTTTCCATTGCAGTCTGTCCTAAGTGGGCGAAGCTCCGGAGAAACCACAAGGAGAAGAAGTCAGTGGTGATGCTGATTCTCTGCAGCTCTGCCCTTCGCTCCTTGGAACTCATCAAGTATGTCAATAGCAAATGCTGTGTTGAGGTTGGCAGTCGGTCAGGAGTTTTGTCTTGGAACCACAGGCAAAAAGGCAAAACTGGGACACTGTCCTCTGCTAGCCAGCAAATTCACTGACTCAAACTGATGAAATATCCCTTCCTTATTTAAACTCTGGGAGCGTGGTGTTTGGTTTTGGACTGAAGTAATGCTCAGTGCTTCAGTTGCCAGGGAAGTGTTACTTTTGTTAAAAACCAAAAATAAAGTGTTATCAATTTAGGGGAGAAGTGGAACATGTTATACTTGGGAGACCAGTAAGCCCATAAAGCATCATGATCCACCACTAGAAGTCATGACTTTGCACCAAAGGCAGCGGGGACATGGCATTTCGGGGCTTCAGATGCCAAGGTGTGGCTGGCCTGAGTGCCTCCAGGTCTGTGTCAGTGTTCTCAGCTGGCTCAGGCTGGCAAAACTGCAGGGCAGACATGACAATTTTCATTGTGATCCGTCCCTGTTTTTTCCCCTTCTCTATCCTCTGCCTTCTCATGCCAGAAGTTTTGATGACTGTGAATTGATGGATACAAATTTCATGGTTATCTTCTATGTCTTGACCCTACTTCCTGTAATTATCTGTCAGTATAAAATGAGATGAAGATTTGGGAATTTTGATTCCATCACACAGATATAAGCATAAATAAGGCACATAAGTGCCTGTTGTGCATGGAGAGACTAGCACCTGAGACTTAAGTGGTTTAGATATAGATAAACCTTTAGCTTTGCAAATTGAAAATTTGTTACACAGCATGCAGAGCAAGCTGCCTTAAATGACATTCAGCAAATACGGATTATGTTATCTTCTGTTTGATGAATACAGAACATAGAGTTGCTACTGTGTGCCAAAATGGAGTGCCAGAAAAAGTCAAGGTTTCTAACAAATTAGTTTGGTTAACTGGAATTTGAACAATCTCTACAGTAAAGACAGAGGCAGTCTAGGTTTTGCCAGCAGTCATGCTGCAGGAATAGTGTAAAATGTAGATCAGTCCATATACAGATTCTTCCTTTTGTGCACACACACTCATATTCATGAATGCTTGTATCTCAGTAAAGGAACTTTTTTTAAAATTAGGATTTGGTGATTAACCAGTTTTGAACTAAGCTAGCTGTGAAAGCACAGGCCACAGTATTAAATATTATCCAAAAAGCTATCTAAACAATATTGCCCCCTACTGATATCTTCCATTGTGTCTGTCCAGTTGTTTGATCTCTGTTGATGAGTAGCAAACAAGAATGTACGCAGTGTTCAGAGTACAACCAGGGTTTGCTGGGGAATCTGTGTGTGTCTCAAACATATTGAGAAATACTTGAGAAAGTTAGTTTTTCTTTCCTCATGTGTGGTCTTAAGCCCAGCCCTGCTTCTTGTGTTTCATTGTTGTTTTTTTTTTTATTGCTAGGTCAATGACAGCTTTTAAAGGAGATTGCAGAGTCCTTAAGTTGTTTGCAAAGCATATAAAGGTAGGCAATATTGATAGAGCAGGTAAACAGCTGAATAGTGTGATACAATTTTCTTTTTGAATCCATTGGCAGTAGTGCATTTCATAGAGTGTTCATATGAAGTTCCTTCCTTTAGTTTGGTAAACCATTGCTGCAGTATGAGGAATTTCACTAAGCACCATCTCCGGTAGCTCTGGTGCAACCTTGTGCAGAGTGTAGAGCTTGTGCACCTGCTGAGTTTCACTGTTCCACACTCCCATCAAGTGCCCATTCAAATGCCAGAAGGCTCACACAGGTCTGTGGATGCAAACTGTACCAGCACCCACATTTGGATTCTGAAAATTGAATGCCTGGATCTCCAATATCCATACCTGTGAAAAAGCACAAATTTTAGGGGTGTTGGGAATAATGAGTGGACACCTGGCCTTTGAGATAAATGCTGTCAAAAATGCAAATGTAATTTGCTTTATTTCACCCTTTTCTAGTATCTTCTTCTTGAAGGACTTCAGAGTTAATTCAAGTTTTTCAGTATTCCAGAGAATTTGTTTAAATGCTAAAGGAATCTTGCTGTTCTCACCTCCAAATATAGTTGGTGCAATAGCAGATTTTTAAAGTTAAAATGATCAAACTTCTAGAGAAGTGCGATGCCCAGCTGGCTTGTTCTATTCTTCCAGATATAATTGTCTGACAGTTTGAAAGACAGATATCATTTTTACTTGATGGTGTTCTAGAAAGAAATACAATGAGATCTTGAATTTATTTCTAACTTCTTGAGAAGAAATTTTAAAACAATTATGGGTTTACTGTGATTTTTCTTTCTCTCTTCAAATTAGATAAAGGAACAAATGAATATGTTGGAGAAGGGCGTGTTCCACATTGGGGTTGGAACTCCTGGGAGAGTAAAGGCACTAGTGGAGCAAGGTAGGAGAACAAGTAGGGTTTCCTCCCTAGTTATTTTATATTTGATCTAATGAGAAGTGAAACTTTAACTGTTTTTTTTAGGTTGACACGAACATGTAGATTTGGGTAGCAAACTTTATGGTTCTATTTATTCTCTTGTGCTATGTCAGTCAGAACAAGGTCAAGGTTCTAGTACTTTGTTTTATGATCACTTTAAGCTGGCATAAGCCAGTATTAGAAGAGAAAGGCAGACTAATGCTTCCTCTCACCCACCAGTCAGTGCTTATTCCCCCTTCTTGCTCCCTGTGCAAGCCCAAGAGTTTCTTTGGCAGCTCAGTGAAATGACCCCAATTAAACCAAAACCAGTGTGCACACAAAATCAGGTAATGAGCAGGCAGAGGTGGGGGACTTCCTCTTTTGGCAGGAATACTGATTTATGTTGACTTGAAAGTGATTGCAAAACCACAGTGTGAGAATTAAAGCTCCAGGAAACCAAACACTGCAAGTGGATCAAAAGGAAATAGTGGCAGAAGTCACTGCATCATATGTCATTCTGAGCTCAGTGTAAACTTTTGTGAGGGGTGGATGGAAGATCTGCTTGCTGATTTGATCTTATTTCTTGTTTACCTATAATAAAAATAATTAATAATAATAATTATTATTATTCTCTATAAATCTTTTCCCTTTCCAAATTTTGAGTATTTTTACTTGCTCAGTATACAGTATGTACACAAAGAAAAAGAAACAACAAAATGACAAGATGATAAGGCAATTCTTTCCATTCCTCTTATGCAAGACATTGTCTTTCTCCTACTGTGGTCTCTTTGTCAGGGACTGGCAGTGGTTTGGGACTTCACTGCTCCTTCCAAAAGAGTTCAGGAGTAACATAATTTTGTTGTTTCCACCAACATTAAATTCTAGTGCTCAGCACATCACCACATTTCCTTGAGAGTAGTGAGGCACTGGAACAGATTTCCCAGAGAAGCTGTGGATGCCATCCCTGGAAGTGTTAAATTTTATCCCAAGCTCTAGTTCGCTTTTTTACAGTTTAGTGTTGCAGATCCAGGTCACTTAGAGAAGGGAAAGGAATCAAAACTGATGGGGAAAAAAGGTGGGCATCATATAGAAGACCAGGAAAAAAATAGAAGGATGACTGAAAAGCAAGTTCAGAAAGGACCTTTTTTGTCACCACCATTTATTTGAAGGATAAAGGAATTCTTCAGCAGCACCACTGACCTGACTCATATTCACATAGCACCCTGTCCTGTAAATTGTTGAACACTGTCTGTTCCTGTTAACATCAATTTTCAGTGACATCAGCTGTGGAAATTCAGCTCCTGTGGTTTCATCAAGAGGAAGCTTGAGGAATTACTTTCTGGCAGGATGTTAAGCTCTTGACAAGTCTGGCAACATTAGTTATTCTGCTTTTGTGTTTGTCAAACAAGAAGGCATGGGATTATGGGGCTAAGGGAATTTGTAGTGTCCATGCATTAGTTTTCCAACCAGCAAAGTCTTCAAAGATTAGTTTCCTTGGAAACAGACAGCAAAAAATGTAAAAGCCAAAAATCATTTTGATAAGTACATGTCATGTTATCCTGGTAATGAAATTTATATTGCCTCTTTAGATGCCCTGTGCTTGAACTCCATGAAATATATGATTCTGGATTGGAACTGGAGAGATCAGAAACTAAGGAGAATGGTGGACATCCCTGAGGTACTGTATAAGCACCTGTATATGTTATAGTCTGTGTGTTCATTACTTTTGTTGGTAGTTCTCAGGTCTTGATCAGTAAGGTTTTCTTTCTGTAAAGCTTTCTTCAGTGGTAAAGAAGCACACAGAAGTTCATATTGACTGAGAAGTCTGTACTCTCAGGTCTCAAAATTATCTCCCGAAAGAGAATTTTTCCTTTGTTGTTGCAAGTCACAGCTGTGACTTTTATGGTTGTGCTGTGAGTTTCCCCTGTTTATGCTCAATGAATGTTCTGCCTGTCCCCAGGAAGTTCCCGCAGTGGGAGGACTTTGTACAGAGTTCTAGACCAGCACATGAGAGATGGGCATCACCTACTGTGTGAAATTTAACAAAGAGAAAGTGCTGGATTCTGCACCTGGAATGGGGCAACCCTGGATGT
>VRYO01001681.1:4548121-4565577 GCA_009812075.1 Sialia sialis | reverse complement strand
TGAGGGAGTGGCATGAAGTTGTGTCGGGGAGGTTTAGGTTGGCTATCAGGGAGTGGTTCTTCACCCAGAGCATGGTTGGTCACTGGAACAGGCTCCCCAGGGAAGTGGTTACAGCACCAAGCCTGGCAGAGTTCACAAGAAGTGTTTGAACAGTGCTCTTGGGCACAAGATGTGACTCTAGGGGTGTCTTGTGCAGGGGCAGGAGTTGGACTTGATTCTTGTGGGTCCCGTCCCAACTCAGCATATTCTCTGTGATTCAGTGAAAAGTTTCCTGAAAACTAAACAAACTATGGCTAAATATCTATGTTTCTCCACCTGAGAGTAAGGTAACATAAATCTACAGACAGTTCTCTTAGTTTTTTTCTTTTCTTTCTTGTTTTTTTATTTTTTGTTTTATTTTGACAAGAGATAGGGTATAAACGACTTAGAGCCATCCATCATTTGTACACTCCTAAGATAACTCTCAATTCTTTCTAGTTCTATAATCCAGCTTTTATATTTCTTGCTGTAACAAGCTGTGTTTACAGTATGTTATGGGGCATCACCTATTTCTAGTCAGAGGAAGAGGCAGTTTCCTCTATTAATGCTTGTTAGAAAGCTCTCAATTTCCTGCACAGTGTCTTCAGGTTTTGTGCATTTAGAGCGGGCCCATACATAGGAGGAATCTCCAGGGAAAAGGACTTCTTTTGCATATAGACATTAGGCAGTTTCACAAGTGAAACAAATTATCAGTCATTAATCCATCTCTATACTTGTCTAAGTATTTGAATGTGCTGCATTTTACAGCCCCACATACACAAAACAAAACAAAAAAATATATTGAAGAAATGAAGTAGAGAAAAAAAAAAAATCAGCATTTGATTTTTTGGAGGCAAGGAGGCTCCCTCTTGTGGTTAATACATAAGGCTTTTTTTGTATGCTGCTTGCACTGGCCTGTAAGTTTTTTAAAGAACAGAAAACATGAAATCACAGGCAGCACAGTACAAACCCACAGGCAGTACAGGTGTTGTTGATGGCAGTGAGATGGATTTTTTAAGTCATCAGAAGTCAATATCCATAAAGTAGACCATACATGATCCACCTTCAAAAAGTGAAGGTTATGTTGCCAATATTTCACTTTGGGCTGTTGTAAACCTCAACTATACCTTTCAGCTCACTGTAGGCAGCATCATAGCAGTTCTGTTTCTGTCTAGAAACACAGGCCAAAAGTTGATTCCAAGTCTATTTTATTAAGGCAAAATCATAAGGCTATCTTAGGATGAAAAGTTAAAAGTTTAGTTCAAGTTAAATCCAGGTAAGTAAGCACATTACACCATCATATGTATGTTAGGATAAGCAATAGATATTTGTGTGCAATTAAAGAATAGTGAATATGTAATTACAGAAGAGTCTTCAAACTGCTCTTGACTCAGGTATCACATCATAAAGGAAGGTTTTGACACTGGAACTTTATAAGTGGATATCTTGCAGGTATTTATCTCACTGCAGACATCAGGCAGAGTTACCTATAAGGAATGTCACAGCAAAAGACACCCAAATAAAGTTTTGTTCATAAGGCATATTAACACCACATATAAACCAATGGGATGTTCTAGCAACTTGTGGGCTTCAAATATGGAACAGTCTTAGCCAGCTTTTCTGATTTTATACAAAAATGTCAAATACATGCTATGAATAGACATAAGTTTTCCCAAGGAGATGAAATACTGTACCAAAGACAACTCAGAGATTTGGCTGTTTGATATACTAATTTATTTCACCCATGTTAGTTATGGAGGCAAACTTGCACACTTAAAATTAGAAGCTCAGCATACTGGCCTATTTTCAGTGCAAACCTCAATTATCAGTAATTTCTTTGCATACTTAAGGTACAACATTGCTAGACTTCATTGTGTTTACACAAGAATAAAGAACAGCTAGTAGCACATGTCCATTTTACTTGCTGTTTTTGTAGTCACCCGATGTTCAGTGGAGAATTCTGTACACAGTGGTATATTCTAATAAATACATTAATTTAAAAACATGTGAATCTTCGTGCATGGCAGTTCTGTATCCCATCATATCCACACAGGGGATGATGCCCTGACACTGCTCTGTCAACTGCCTTAGCATCTCATTAGTTAATGCTGCTGGATTTTTTTCATTCTCTGTTTCTCTGTCTCCCTTTTCATTCATCCCAAACAGTGGAGAGAGAAGGAGATTAAATCTCCCAAAGAAACCAAAGTGAATGAGTTTGTCAGACTTTGTCTTGGCCTGGAATTGAAGTAAAGCATAAAGGTGTAAATAAAAATGGATTGTATACTTTTTGATCTGACCAAAGGACAAGCATCCTACTTTGAAGGCTTTTTGTACAGAGGTTGATGGCAATACAGAGCTGCTCCTAAGATTAGAATGAAAGAAGTTTTTTTCAACAAAACCGAATATTGTATTGTTTGCAAACAATACACACACCAAGCCTTCAGTAAATTTGAAAATAGTTTCAGACTTTATGAAAACAAAAGGTTTGTGAGAAATGGACTTGTGATAGAAAGTCACGAGTGAACCTTTGTGTAGCACATCCAGTCTGAAATTGAAGCTGTCTGGCCTTTCTTACATCATTTATTCCACTGCAAAGTGGAAGCACGAAAGAATATAACCCTGAGAGAATACCTGCAAATAAGTTATTTGTAAGTGGTAAAAGGGAGCTATAAGGAAACTGTGGACTAACCATGATGATAAAGACTCGTGTTCCCCCTAGTTAATATTTGCTCTGTAATACGTTTGTTTTATCTTTAGATAAGCCATACGCTACAGCCATATCAGTGTCATAAACCAAAGTACTTTGTATACAGCAGAGGCAGACCTGACTTCATGCTCACTTCCATTCAGGTGTCTCAGACACAGACAGGGCTGTGCCTGTTGCACTGCCCTGGATCTGCTTTATGCCACTTGTTACTCTGGAAAGTTCTGTAGGGATTCTGCAGCCCAGGATGAGCCTTTTGCTGTGGTTTGCTTTATCAACTCTGCCAATGACAACCATTCTGCAGCCATGTGAAATGGGATTTCAGGGCTGCAGGGCAAATGATAGGTATTTTAAAAAGCAGAAATGTTCCACAGGACCTTCTGCAGGAATCACTTCTTTAATTTTTAGTCCCGTAGTAAAGTGCCTGAGTAAATAAATAATGGTATCATTGTCAGTAACTTCTTATGCTTTCTATGATTTTTGTTTTCTTCAGATAAAGAAAGAAACAATTGACCTGCTGGAGAAGAGTATTATAAAGCTGTGCAGAGATGGATCTGTGAAGCTGGGACTCTTTTAATGAGTTTACCAACAAGGAAGTAATTTGCAGTTGCGTTTTACTATTATCCTGTCTGCAACTGAATTTTGATTTTTCAGAGGTCTCAATACAGAAGGACCATTGCAACTTTTTCTGAGTTTTCTTTTAATAAAAACCCAGAAGTTTTGTTTGTTGTTCTAGTATTATTTTTATTGCAGGAACAATGTCAGAGTTACACTACTTTCACCTGCTAGATTTACTACTATATGTCACTAGTAAGACTTTGAAGATGAGCAAACATGGGTGTGAAAGTCTTTGCACAGCTCAGTTTTCTGTTCCCTCTCTGTGCTGTCCCAAATGAGACACATATTTCTCTCATGAGAGGGGTAATGCAGCTCTTGCCCTTGGGCATCTTTGAAAAAGTTGTATGAATTTCAGTAACATGTTAAAAAGGTATTTTTCACCTATCTGTTCTAGAGCTGGCCAATTGCTGCTTGTTGCTTTTACATGATAAATGATCTGTGTGTTATTCTGAGTTTTTATTTTTGTTAACCTGTTCAAGTGTGCAAGAAGTATTCTTATGTTTGTCCATTTAAATTAAAATGAGGTGATCTCTGGGTGATTCTTTTGTCATTGTGGACAGTAGGGAATAGATGGATTCTTTTTCAGAGAATGAGATTAATAGAGATAAGGAAATCATCAGTATCTCAGAAAGCCATTGATCCAGATTGAATATTTTAAAAATGAATTGTCCTTCTATGATAAAAACACACAACCTTTTTACAACCTTTAATTGCATCTCAGTCAATAGCAATGAATAAAAATAGGTTAAGAAAATTGGTTTGGTCTTCCAAAGCAATGTTCTCTGTTCAGTGTTGTCTCAGCATCTGCAGTTCTCCCCAGTGAAATCCAGTGGAACTGGAGTAGAACTCCTTTCATAGTATGCAATGCCTGTTAGCTGGGCAGTTATGGAAGTGAAGAGAGAAGAAATAATGCATCTGAAATTACACAGAAATTCCAGTATAACTGACAGTATTCCTGCAAATGAATAAGTCATAATGAATCCTAATGAGTTGTGGGGCAGGAAAAATATATCTAAGCTTTTCCAGGAGGAATGAACTGGGCACCCTGATCAAAGTACACTATCACTTGATTGGTACAACCTGATCATGGGGATCCAGGCACAAATACAGAAAACAAGGAAGAGAGAGATCTAGTTAATAAGTAATTCCTCACCATAATGCAAGTTTGAACAAAGAGTACAGTCTCCCAACAGTAGACAGTATCTCAGCTGAAACACTCTCCAGCACAAGGATATTATTCCTTTCTCTCACCAAGAAAAAGAAAATGGAAAAGAAGACAAGTTTTCTTCCCAGAGACGGAGAAGTGCAGTCTTCCAGGTGTCCAGATAACAGTGCATTCAAACAGCAGAGGCTGCCAGCTTGGAAGCCTCAGCTCACCATTGCATCTGTGCTCTCCAGCTTCTTTCTGACAGGGGCATTCTGCCTTACTGTGGGAGTCTGCCTTGTCCTGTCTGCAAACAGCGTCAGAGAAATACAGGTTGGTTTGGGAGTGGTGTTTGTTGATATTCTGTAAAGAAGAAGCCAGGCCAGGTTTGGAGAGTAAAAGCTTTGAGTTTTTGCTTCCAAATAAAGATGGCTTCGTGCCTTGGATGTGTGTCCAGCAACCGGTATTCCTATGAAAATCTTCAAGGGCAGTTGTCATCAATCAAGTCAGAGTACTGGGTGATTAACTGGATGGTAATATCTGAAATATGGGTGATAATTACTGCCACTGGCTGCTAATACCAAAGTGTCATCATTTTCTGGGGTTTTGAAGGAAAATAAGCAAATTCCTCAAGAGAGTGTTTGGCACCATAAGAACATACATGTTTGCTGGAGCAAAATCTTGAAATACAGGGAGCCTTCATGTTTAAATCCCTCCTGCAGAACAACCTGTGGTGTTGTGAATAGACTCCTGTTTGGAGCCAACGCTCAGCACTACAGCCAGGCTGTTCAGAGGGGGTGGGCCATGTTGCATGTGGGGATTTGTCAAGCAGTACGTGGTCAGCCAGCCCAAGGTGCAGGAGCGTTCTTCACTCAACACTCCTTTGCCAAGGAGCAGATGTGAAAATACTGCAAGTCATCAAAAGGCTCTAAACCGGCTTTAAACTAGGGATAAGTTTTGTGGTTGTTCATCGAGCCAAGTCATCACTTTGCCTCTTCATTTTCAACAGTGTTTTTTGGCAGTCCAGAGTCACTTAGAAGAGAATAGCTCTGAGAAGCCTCAGACCTAAAACACTAACCTTTTCTTATGAGCATGTCTTTTATTACAATTTATTTGCTTGTTCTCTTCTCTGATAGATAAATTATTCAGATAAATGCTCAGACTGTTCAAAGCTCCGTGAAAATTTCTCTAACTGGAATAAGGAATGCCACTGTTCTGTTAATTTCACACTAAAGGAAGATATATTGGTAAGTGGGTGCAAAAAACCAGCTCAAGTTGCTGCATACCACCTGTTACTTATATCCCTAAATGATAAAAGAGTAATTGTGTTCAGTAGAGCTCCTGACTAAATTTGCTTTGTACTTTTTCAGAGCATATCATGCTCAGATTTTTACACTTTCACCTTTGTTGTTCATTTTGGTATTTAAAACCAAGACCAGGCTCCTTGACTGGGAGATGTCCAAGGAGAAGAAGGCGGTGGAGGAATTGGTGTTTGACTGTGGAGGTGACCTCTCTCTGTATCTCTCTCTGAGTCAAAGACTTGCCCTTGGCCTGGGGTTGGTTTTTGCTGCTCTGCTAAGCTCTCCAGTGAGAAGGGAATCTGAAGCTCTGACCACTTGACATAAGTAGACCCCTGTAGTCGTTTTTACAAGGGTTGTGCTGCTAATCCCCAAGGTCCTTGAAATAGTTCAAGTCTAGCAATGTGATTCTGAAGTTTCTTCCAGAAAAAGTATCCTTCGTTTCCTGCCTTAAACTAGCAGGTCGTGTTGTTGAGACTATTAAAATGCTTCATGCTCTGCCAAAGGGATCTTATACTTAGTACTGAATAAATGATCCCTTAAAATTACAGTGCAATTAAATTCACTTTAGGATTCTTCAATATTGAGGAGGCTGCTAAAATACTTCATAATTCTTCAGATTACAGTGATGTTTGAGATGAGAAGTTAATTTAACTGAATAATGGGTTTTTTATAGTTGCATAATTACCTTTCATGTGTGATTTACCTGCCTGGCATTCTCCTTTTAATGGGTTTGGTGCACCTTCTTTTAGGGAAAATTAGTCTCTGTCTCTACAATATGATTCATAATCATTACAGGTTCATGGTCAGCCATGCCATCTTGAGTAAAATAATTATCAGATATTTTTATTTTAGGTTTTGTTTGGTGATTTAAATTATGCTAATTTTGTGCCAAAACATAAAAACTTAGGGTAAAGATTAGATTCTAGCCCATGATGCTGTATTGCTTAGAGTATAGTTAAAGACATTTTAATCTAAGTTGAGCATTCTCTTCCCCTCTTTTTTAGCAAGTAATAGGATTTTGCCTTCATGAACTCTTCTTATTGAAGGGATTTATCCTTGGATTCTAGGGTGATGTTTTTATGTACTATGGTCTGCAAAACTTCTATCAAAACCACCGTCGATATGTGATGTCAAGAAGTGATGCCCAACTGTTGGGCCGAAATGTAAATGTAAGTTTTCTTTTTATGTTGTGAGATCAGCAGCACTTCCAGCAGGTGTGCCTTTGACCATATGGAGAACTAACTAGGCAGAACTGTAAGTGTGTTTAGGTGGCTCTAGGGAATAATAAAGTGCAGATTTTCAGTGTTTGGTCCTGGCTTTTATGCTTGTTAGGGCCGTTATGTCTAATAAGTTAATAAGAGAGGAAGGTTGAGAAGGGTAAATAAAAGATGTCAGTCCTGTGGTGCAGCTCTCAAACCTGCACCTTGTAGTGCAGATTAAAAATATATTGTCTTTTTCAGATAAATGTACAGAAAGCTTTTCCTGTTGTCAGTCTTCTTAGCCAGAAGTGTTTTAAGCTGTGCTTTTATTATAGGGTTAGGGAATTAAGTTATTCTAAGTCCTTAGTTTTGCCATCTGGCTTTGGAAATGCACAAGGAACAGGAAAAGGTTTGTACTGAAATAAGTGATCATGTAGCATTGTAAGTATGCAATTTAGAGGTCTAAGGAGGGAGTAGACAGCATCGCCTGCAGCCTCCAGGAAACTGGAGAATGAAATCATGGCATTCAGGTTCTTTTACTTACAAATCTAAAGCATATTTTCTTTGGCTTAAAAGTAGCATTTTTTTAATATACACATAGTCAACGTGTCCTTTCAGTATATATGATGGTTATGCCATGATAATTTGTTGTTCCTATAAAATGCTTCTTACAGCTCTCCAGACATGTTCCTCATTTCTATAAAATGCTTCTTACAACTCTCCAGGTGTCCTGTCAGCTTGTTTGTTTGCATTCAGATGCAGCAGCTTTTGGCTTTTTTCCCATCAGATGCACAGCTCATTGGAGTTACTTGAAAATGTTTCTGTGTTGAAACCTGAAGATTTATAGTTTCTTATAAAATGGGATAGGAAAGATGTGATGAAGCTGAGGTGGACTTCTGTTTTTCATTCTGTATCTTCATACATCAAGACTTGCCCTTGTTGAACTGCAGTAATGTGGCCAACTGCATCTGCTGTTCTCCAGCACTAATGCAGCCCAGGCCAGAATTGAAAAGAAGGAAATTCTAGAGTAAGCCAAGGCTTCACTGGAACATTTTCAGTTGTAGTCATTTTACAATAGCAGATCCCCAAACCTATTTTTGTAGTCTGGATCTTGCAAGTCAGCAGCAGAATTTGGGGAAGACCTTAATTTTCTGTGCCTAGAAATGACAGGTGTTCCTGAGCTACAGACCCCTTCATTTGGATGTCTGTCTAATGTGACCAAAAGTTACTGGAGAATTAATTGTTCAGTGGCTTTTCAGAAGGCATGGCAGGACACCAGCAAATTGAAACCAAACCGTGGGTGTGTGCCTGATTGTTGTGTGACCTTGCAAGCAGATCCAGAGGAGCTACTGCGCGCCCTTCAGCACCTACAGGAATGGGACCCCCATGGCGCCGTGCGGGGCCATTGCCAACAGCATGTTCAATGGTACGTGGGCACCTCCCTCTGCCCCTTGCTGGGGGCTCCCTCTTGACACTACTCCCTTACCCCAGGCCAGGAGAGACCTGGTCTTGCAAGCTCTCTTCTTCCTCCTATTAAAAGGATTTGTCTGGTAGTGCTGCTCTGGTGCATGTGGGGCTCCTGCTGTTTAGTGACTTGGCCCTTGTTTGGAAACTGAGGGAGATTTCTCATTTTCTAAGGCACTCTACCATGTGAGTGTACAGCAGGAGTGAGGAATTTGGGCCCTCTTGAAATAAGGAACCAGGATACAACAGATTTCATGTACTTCCTTGGTAAAAGCACGTTCTTATACAGTGATGGGAAAGCCCAGATTCTGCCTTCCCACAATTATATGCTTAGAAGGAGGGATTCTTCACATTCTCCACATTAGTTTGGATCATTGGATCTGTGTGGTTTCTTAGGTTTTGTTCTTAGAACACTGGAAGCACACATAGTCTTAATTTGATCCTGCATTTGATCTTTGTAGTAACCTAGTGGGCATAATCTACTTATGAGTACATTTTGGGAGATTTCAGAATGTATCTTTGGAAGGAAAAGCAACAATAAAACTGTACAGACTCTTCTCCACTACCCCATCTTTTTTGTCTTCTAAGTCCTACTATCTGCACCCTTTTTAAAATTTGTTCCATGCAGCAGGTTTTGGCAAGGCAGCAGCTCTTTCCAAGCACCTGAGCCACCCACACCAGGGGACTTGTGAAAGCCAGTTGCATTCAGTAACTTCTAGATCCATTTGATTTTTGTCTGCCTGTGCACCCACCTGTTGCCCTGGAAGTGTGATTTACTGGGCTGGGCTCAGACTTAGGGCAGCAGAGCCCAGCTGGGTGCAGCCCATGATGTTCTGGAGCATGTGAGGGAGACAACTGAGCAGGCAGAGTTCAGAGCATTGCAACTCCTGTTAATGAAGTGTTGACAAATATCTGGGGATGTAGTGGGCCACAGAAGGATCACTGCCCCAGAAGAGTGTCTGAGCTTTAAGAAGCTGTGTGAACACAGGTTTTGTAGGAGGAAACAAAAAAAGTATGTTTTCATTGCTGCTTATGCAGCTGAGTTGTGCTTCTCATGTCTCCTAAAAGGCAACCCCTCCCCATTTGTATTGTCTGATTGTCCCTGCCCATCATGCCATTGGCTGCCTAGGAGTTTTCAGAGCTGTTCATGAGTCCTATGATGTTTTTTCTTATCGTAAACTAATCTATGTAGGAAAATTGTAATCGGTAAAAACAAGCACTCTTCACCCACTGAAACTGGATGGCATGGCTAAGCACAATTTTAACTACAGTAATTTCACTATTATAAGCCGCACCTTTTTCATTGAGGAATCCAGCCTACCCCAGTAGTGCGGCTAATCATCAGGTGCAGCTTATTTATGGACAAATCCCAGCGAGATGCCAATCCGGAAGTGTGAGCTGGCTGGGGAGGGTGCCTGGAGCTGTGTTTAAAGGCTTCGCTGGTCTATGAAAACTGTTTGCACCTGACACCAAACTCGCACTGGCATGATTCTGTTACTAATTTGTTACTTTGTCACACATGGATCCTTACTTTAAAAAAAAAAAAAAGGAGGTGCGGCTTATATTCAGGTGCGGCTTATACATGGACAAATCCCGTCATCTACCGGGCTAGCCGGATGTGTGGCTTATAATTATGAAATTACTGTAAATGGTTTTTGATTGAAGAAAGTGTTTGTGTCCAAGTTGGTAAGCAAGCTCTAGTTGGCATAAAACTAAAGCAAATTTATTTCTAAAGGAATGGATTCCCTTGACTATGCTTTTACCTCTACTCTAGATCATGAAAATGCATAATGTATAGCAAAGTTTTGGGGTAATTGTCAAAGAAATTCTGGGGGAAACTAGGACAGTAACTTCTGTAACTAGCTAGAGAGTTCAAAAAGTGATTTGCAAAGAAATGAGTCCCATGGGAGTTGATGGACATGAGGAATGTATACAACATACACAGGGATTGGTAGGAAATGTTCAGGCTTTAAAACTTCAGATATTCTAAGACTCTGGTACTTTAATTCTTCTTATGAAATGTGCAGTGCTCCATACTCATGATGAAACCTTTCCCAGGACATTCAGGTTTTCTATCCACTTGAAAGATGCTTCAATGTGACATTTTTTGGTTAGTCATGCTGGCAATTAGAATGACTGCCTTTGACTCACAGATGTTGCTTACTGTATTCCCTGCAGATACTATTGATCTTTTTTACAATCATAACTCATCTGTGATTCAAGTGCCACTGCTGAAGACTGGAAACAGTTGGTGGACAGATAAAAATGTGAAATTTCGCAATCCTGAGTCATACAATCTGTCTTCTGCATTTGCAGGTAAGAATGCTTCTGCTGGTGGTCCTTAATTTTGAATGGCTTCCCTACCTCCACCTTAATGTGTCTTCCACTCTGAGAATAATCTCCCAAACCAAGTTAAAGAAGCAGCTTTAGAGTGTGACTGAGAGTAGAAGGCACATTTAGCCAAAACAACACCTTTTAACCTTTTAATCAGTGACCATAGAAATTGAGAGAAAATGGTTTTGGAAGACTGAAGTTAGCCCACGTCAACACCCTTCTTTAGAGTTTCTTGTAGCGCTTAATCTCTGCTAAAGCAAGGATGCAGTTGCTTTTTTCCCCTGTTGAAAACCTCTGTGAAGGAGAATTGCATGTCCCATCTTTCCTCCTTGCCTTTGTAGGTTCTTGGGCATGAGACATGAGAGGCTGCCTCTGTCACTAGTTCTTTCAGACCTGCTTCCTAGGGCTGTTTCCTTGTTATGGTTGATTTCTATTGAAGTGGGGCTAAAAGCTAGCTGTTGTGGATCAGGGCAGTGCTGTGGTGGGTGCAATATGCAAGAGTTAATTATATATGTAGTTTTCATGAGACAGATTCTAAATGTCATAGGCTGTGCCAGTAGACGACAAAAAGGTGCTTTTCTTGTTGTACAGGAATATATTAATGTGTAAAAATGAAGGCAAGCTCCTCATTGTAGAGAGCATGTTGTTTGCTGAAGAGACAAGAATCCAGAATAAACAGTATTTTCACTTGTGCAAGTCACTTTGTTTTACCTGTGCTTGAAGGTTCCAATGTGTGGTAGCCCCTGGGTACTGTTAAACTATTAATTCATGTTTGAGGTGAGTGGACATGCTTGGAGATGCTATTACCTGGCATATGTATAACTTTGGACAGTGTCTTATATCTCTTCCACAGTCCATATTCTATGTTGGTTGTGTGAGGCCCAGAATCTCAGCAACCACTCTTTTTACTGAGAGTGTCTTTCCTGCTTTGTCTCTTTGTGCCCAGGGACAGCCAGACCCCCTTACTGGCAGAAACCAGTGTACCTGTTGGACGAGGAAGATGAGAGGAACAATGGTTATGTGAACGATGACTTCATTATCTGGATGCGCGTGTCAGCCTTTGCTACGTTCAGGAATCTCTACCGGCGCGTCAGACGGGTGCGGCACTTTGCGCAGGGCCTGCCAGCAGGGAACTACACCTTCCAGATCTCCTACAGTATCCTTTCAGATTCCCTGAGGCTGCTGGACAGTTACAGGGAGATGGAAGTAAATTGGATTTGTGTGGTCAACTGGCAAAGAAGCCGTGCAGAGCACCCCTGTGTCAGCAGAGCCCTCTGAGGGATTTGGGCACATCCTGACTGACAGGAGCTTTTGTGCTGGTGCAGCTGCCCCCTCACACCCCACAGTGGGAACTCTGCTGACTAAAGCACTGCTTTTGTCAGCAGGAGTTATGTCAACATGACCATACATTTCTCTCCTTTCTCAGCTGATAGAGATGTGGTTTTAAATGTTCTGTCATGGTTTTATTCTGAAAGCTTCCATGGGAGATATGAAAGGTAAACTCATATAACATTCTGGCTACAACATATTAGGCAGAGGTGAGCATTTGCCCTCACAGAGACTATGTGGAGTATCATGATAAGCTTCCCAAAAGGCCTATTTGCGACCAAGCTTTCATAGCAAGTTAATGCAGTAGCAGTCCTATAAATTATTAATCTGAAATTTACAATGTTTTTAAAAAGGAAGTATTTTCACATGCACATAAAGACTGTATCAAAAATAACTGGGTTTCTTACCACCAGCTGCCTACCACCTCCCAAAAACCAGCTGTGTTTTTGGATCCAGAATAGCAGAAATTTCACCAATCAGTTAAAGGAGTTTTGGCAGCAAATGCAGACCTCAAAATTATGAATGCCTTGGAAAGCTTTTTGAGCGTTTAACCACTACTTTCTCTTCTCCTGGAAATAATGTACACATTGTTAGTGAAATCTTAACATCCTTCTCTCAGATTTCCCTGTTACCAGATTCAAGGGGACGAAGCATGTGATTCTCTCAACCGTGGTGTGGAGCGGCGGAAGTAACCCATTCCTGGGAATTGCCTACCTGGTTTCTGGCACAGCAGCAACCCTGACAGGTTTTGTCATAACTGGCATCCACTTAAAGCTCAGGAAAAAGAAAACATACTTTCAGAAGCATTAAGGTTCACCTGATTTTCTGAACAAAGAACAGACATGTGCAGTGAACAAAGAAGGTGCAGCACAGACCTTTCACTCCCCTGAGCTCTGGACCATTTTCAGTGTCAGGTTGAGTAAATGAAAGCAAACTGAGGGGCAGGGCTATTCCTTCATCTGAAACCAAACTTACCTGAGGTGCCATTCTCATTGATTTTGTTTCCTAGGAAACTTGTAGTGAGATGAGCTTCCAACAGCAGATAGCACAGCAGATTAGAATTGGCAAAGAAATTATGTGATACCAATGTCTGGCCAGAAGTCAGGGTCCATATTAATTTCTTATTCAGCCCATAATTCAGACAACATTTCTCTTAACTGAAATGGAGATTTGGATGGGTAAAAAGTGAAGTCTCGATCAAACAAAAACCTTGAGCAGTAGAACTTGCTGCTAAAATCTGCTTGTGGGCCACGTACATGTACTGAATGGCTTGGCTTGGGTTTTGTATACATTTTTCAGCTGTGCTGAGAAAAGCACCCAATTTACATCAGTGTACTCACTCCAGTTTGACACCTGATTTGTGGTTGAATACAGGACATTTATTAGGAGTTTGGAGTTTTAGACCAAATTTATTTGATTTGTCTAGCTACTGAGAACTGGAGGCATCCAATCACTGATTTGCATTTTTAAATTATTTAATAGAAATCCTAAATAAAAAGCTCCTTTAATGCAAAATATTTTAGCAGAACCATCTACCTAATTTAACTATTAGGCCAAAATTACAGTCCTACCTACCCCACCCCTCCATGTGAAAGTTCATAAATTCTTACATTACCCATTGTCAATAAAAAACAAAGCACCAGAAAATCCATCAGTTTAAAGTGTGAACACTGCAACTCATGAATAGGTTCATCAATTTTCATGCTTCATGTTCAAAATTTTACACATTTAGGACTTATTTCTAGTCTCACAAAATGAAGGAACAGCACTGAAGAATTTAGGTCAAGCTTACCATGGTAAATGTGAATTTTTAAAAATAGTTTTTCTGTTGTAAAAATGCACGGGAATAAAACACTTTAATTCCTTTCCTAAGTATCTTGTGTGCCTTGCCTCTCTCCTGAAAAACCTTCTCACTAGAACAAGAAAGAAATTACGGACTGGAGCAGGAGAAGGGGTGTGGCACAGGTAGGCTGCATGCCACTGTCAAGGCACCTGTGCTTGCTTTTGAGAGTCTGAGTCTGGGCATCTGGTGACCTGTGACAGATGGCCCCTGCTGAAGGGGTTTGCAGCACAGAAGGTGCAGGCTGCCTGAAGTTCTGCTTTGTAGCTGAGCCATGAGCAGCAGAAGGGAAGCTGCTCCAGTTCCCAGCCCAGCCTGGGAGGACAGTCCTGCTCCACTGATGCTTTGTGCTGACCTGGGAAAGGTGCCTGTCCCCTCTGCTCTTTCTGCTCAGGGCCAGTCACCTCAATCCTGAAGCTGTAGAAACAGGGGTCCTGGATTTCAGCCCTTGCACCTGGATCTGTCAGGAGCTGTGGAAGAACCCCACCCCTCACTGGGCTGGACAAAGAGCATGAAGCAGTGCATTCAACGATGCTTAGGGTTGTTAGTCTAAATCACTTTTAACAGTAGGATATGCTCCCAAATCTTTAAAGTACTTTTGAAAATGTAATCCCATGCAGCTCTCTGAAAAGCCCTGATGGGATTTCCTGACGAAGCTGAACTTACGTTTTCTGGCTCCTGCAGACCATAGGTACTTCTTTATTTTTCTCTTTCTCTGTCTTTTTTATGTTTTGGGGTTTTTTTCATTGTCTGAGAAATTGACTTTCAAGAAATTATAGAGGTGGTTAAATCATGATTCAATTGTCACTAATTTCATTTTTTCATTACTTATCTGGTACAAAAATTGGTAAAAGGAGATTGAATAATGACATACGTATTTCAGTGAGTCAGTGTCTACCAGGAAAAAAGTTATCTAGAGAACAGCCCAGCAAGTAGTGTTTGCCCTTTATCTCCCAGAGGTTTTTGCATGAGCCTCTTGTCTTGAAATGTAGAGTGTCTTCAAACCCCTCCACAGAGAAGACTGTCTTTGAACAAGTCTTTCTGTTTTTCCAGAAGTTGTCTAAATTTAGGCATGAGTACAGGCGAATGTCCTGCGGGATTTGGAATTAATTTAGCCCGGTTATTAGGAGGTCATTAGGTCAGTTGGATCAGGGAAACCAACTGAGGTCTGGAGGGCAGAGTTTTGAAGCAACCAGAGGTGTTGCACTTTTCCTGAGATACAAATTGCTTTCAGAATACCTGGAGTGTTATGACCACTACTGTGGCTTTGGCACAGGCTGCCTTGGCCTTGGACATTTGATTTTATGAATTATGATTGTGTCTTGAGTACAGGGGAAAATTTTTAAAAGTGCCTTGGTAAAAGTTTCTAAAAATAGAATTTTAATTAGCTTATCTATCGAACATACTTTCACCAATAGTAAGGGGGTTCTTTTCTCAGAGAGACTGACTGACTTATGTAGGCTTGACAACTCAGTGCAAAGATGTCTGGGTTTATGATTGCTGAATCACATTGAGCTGTACCTGAAAAGTCTTAAGTCAACAGCACCACCATGAGGGCTACAACACTAAGCCATGAAAGAGCAACTGCCATTATATGTAATATCTTGACATATCAAAATTATGAAATGGTTGGTTCCTTTGTTATAGCTACTTAAAGCCTCATCTTGCATTATTGCTGCATTTTCAGTCCCTTTGAGCTAAATGAAATTTTGCTATTTCCTTCACTCTCAACAAAAGAAAGACGCATGTCAGAAATGAGGTTTAGGTTTGGTGAACTGAAATTAATGATGTCATAGAATCTGACAATACTAGAAAGTGCATTTTTTTCCCACATCTTTTTACCTAGAACAGATAAATAAAGGAGGATATTATTTATTCAAATTTTTATGGGGAGGTGAGTGGATATTTAGTAAATGGAAAACTGGACACAGGATTCCTGTTTAAAAGATGTGATGTAAATTTATATGGTAAAAATGGTCTAAAATAGGTAGGTCAAATGGGACATGTGTTTCTGGGGTTTGTTTATGATTTTGAAAATGATAACTACATATGGCAGCATCTTCTGGGGTTCCTTAGTTTGGTTTTTAACAATGGCAAAAATATCTGGAGGGGACAAGATCCCATCATTATGAAAAACTTACTTGCAATTCAAATCTCATTTCTAAATTACAGAGAGATGTAGGGGACATTTTTATCTTAATGTCTAAACTGTTTTAGTGGTTTTGGTTGCCATCTCCTCTTAGGATTAAATTCCA
Source organism: Sialia sialis (assembly GCA_009812075.1). Classification (NCBI taxonomy): domain Eukaryota; kingdom Metazoa; phylum Chordata; class Aves; order Passeriformes; family Turdidae; genus Sialia; species Sialia sialis. The sequence goes on along the minus strand of VRYO01001681.1, from coordinate 4,549,371 downwards.
TTAGCAGTTATAACTCTATATCTAGAAAAGGAAACATAAAATTAATCAGCACTTCAGTTAGAGAATTTTTCCAAGCCTTTTTCAGGCTTTACAGTCTCATGAATATATGTCCAGTATTTGTCTGCCTCGTTTTTTCTTTTTCTAATCACAGACATTTGCTTTCATCTAAAAGTAATGGGGTAAGTCCTTCATATGAAACAGATTAGCATGATCACCGACCTACAGAATCTGGAAAAGTTAGTTACATGCTGCATCTATTTTATATTAACAGCTGTGTTACATGCAGATTATTAATATTAGTGTTTAGATGGTGTTATTGTAGTGATGCACTTCCTCTGAGAAATGAAACTCATACAAGAGTAAAGCCAAAGTTGGCAGTTCAGGGAAGGGAGGGCTTTGTAAGCTTTGACAATATAAAGAGAGGGTTGCAGAGCAATTTGGATTTGAGTTAGATCTAAAAGAGGACAGAGCATTTGCTTTTGTCACATAAGAAGGTGCTGTGAGTCCTTACTGGGAGCAGTAGGTTTGAAACAGCTGATTTGAGAAAAACCCGTAACCACAAAATGAGGGGAACAGCAGAAGGGGAAGAAGTACTGTTGCTGTTCTTGGGTGTGGAGGCAAAGAAATTTGGCTGGGCTGCTCAAGATGATGGTATATCCTGACATGTGATCTGGAAAGCCCATATGATTTTGAGCAGCAGCCAAGTTAAGGATAAGTTTCTTGTTTTTCAGTGCAGTCTGAATTACAGTGCATAGTTTTTGAGCTAAGGTGTTTTGACTGAGTTCTCTGTAATTGCATTATTCCCTACAATCCCAATAATAATTTTGTTTTGAGCTGGGAGGGCCTTGGGCAGCCACCTTCAATTTGGTGGTCTCTTCTTTCCAAAAGAGGGATTGTGGAGCATTTTTTGTTCTCTTTGGGTCCTGCTTTTTCTTAGGGTTATGGAAGACAGGCAGGGAAAGAGTGGGGCTTGCTTTTCTTTTGTTCACATTCATGAATGAATGAAGAAGTTTAATGAGGAAGTAGAAAGACTAAGGAGTATTAAGGAAAGTGAAAGGGACTGGTGGAGTTTCACCCTTACATCCCTGAGAGAAGCCCACTAGCAGTCAGAGGATTCCCATGTCTCCTACCATCAGGCAGAAGGAACAGATCTTCCTAATGGATCTACTAGGTAGCAGATGAAGGGGAGTGGAAATGGGTTTCTGCTCAGGGAGGTAATAAAAATTCCTCCCAACCGCCATCACCCAGCC
>VRYO01001681.1:4472526-4544147 GCA_009812075.1 Sialia sialis | reverse complement strand
GGCTGAGGGGGCTGGGGGTGTTTAGCCTGGAGAAAAGGAGACTCAGGGGTGACCTTATCACTCTCTACAACTCCCTGAAGGGTGGCTGTGGTCGGGGGCGGGGGAGGGTTGGTCTCTTTCTCCAGGCAGCCACTGACAGAACGAGGACATAGTCTTCAGCTGTGCCAAGGGAAGTGTAGGTTAGACATCAGGAAAAAAATTGTCTCTGAAAGAGTGATTGGGCACAGGAATTGTCTGCCCAGAGAGGTGGTGGAGTCACTGTCCCTGGAGGTGTTTAAAAAAAGACTGGATGTGGCACTCTGTGCCATGTTTAGTTAATGCGGAGGTGTTAGGTCGTGGGTTGGACTTGATGATCTCAAAGGTCTTTTCCAAACTAGATCATTGTGCAGTTCTGTGTCAAAAATGACACAGAAGCTCATACCTCGGAAAGCTTGTATTTCAGACAGCTCTAACCAAAATATATAGTATTTACTGAGTATGTTCTATGTATTCTGTGAACAAAAACACACAGCATGAAACAAGATAAAAAGAGGCCCTTTGCAATTGCAAACTCCTATGCAATTGCAGCTATTGTCATTTGGCAGTAAAGTGCCTAAAATGATCCCTCTCAAACCAAAACAATTTTAAAAGCCTGTGAAGAAAATGAGGTTTTCTACTGTGTCACACCCAGCTACCCAAAGTTATTTGCTTTTTTCCCTGTGGCAGTTCCTGTCTGTAACTAAGACTGTTGCATTACCAGTTATAATACTGGAGGACTCAGGGTTTAAGACTATGATAAAAGGTCTTGAGATTTCTCAGATAACTTATATGAATACCTGGGCTATCTCTGGGCTGTAAAATTAGTGACATTAGACAATGAACCTGATGTGTCCAAGAAACTGGTTAAGAGAAAAAAGTAAGGAAGTAGAAACTGCCCATACTGCTGGATGTCATAACCAGTTAATTAGAGGGGAGAGTGTGGAGCCACTTGGCTGCCCCTGAGGTGAAATATGGCACTTATTTGGCAGTGCGGAGAGAGGCTTCACACCAGCTCAGGACAATTGTAACATCTGCAGCTGGGAAATCTGTCACAGCAGCAGGGGACAGCGGGGCAGTGTCCCCAGCACTGGGTGGAAGGAGGGATTCAATCCTGGGTGCCAAGCATATGCTCCAAGGAAAGGCACTGCCACCCACTTCATCCTGGTGGGTGGCAGTGTGCTTCCAAGTTGTGTAATTCAATGACAGTCCCTGCATGGGCCGGCTTTTGCTGGCCTGTGTGGTGCCATCCCAGTGTGGGACATACAGAAACTTAAATTAGAAACACTAAAACTAATGAAAGGATGATCAGTGAGTCATCATCTACACCTTACACCACTGCTTATAGTCAGATTTCTGTATTTTAAGCTTGTTGACATGAGACCCAGCAATGATCATGGAAAAGCCTTTGAGAGGCTTTCCTCATGCACTGTCATTTCTGGCTGTGCAGTTAATAACAATTGATCCTGAATTAAGTTGATGAGCTAAGAAGAAAAGCTATGGTTAAGATTTTATATCTGCATGTTCTTGTTACTGATAAAATGAATTAAGTATGAGAACTGTTTAACATATTTATAAACTCTAATTGTGCCAATGAATTTTAGGCTGTAGCTTGAGGAATTTATCATTCAGATTTCTAAGTTCGTAACTTCACCTCACGCAACCACTGGAAAGCTAAGTCTTAACTACTAAGGTCAAGAATTGCTTTTTAGGAGGCAAGAAAATGAGAAGGCAGAGCACAAGCCTGTTGGGTATTTTCGTATTTGTTCTGCTCTTGGGGGGTTTTGATTGGAATGGAATGTCTCACACAGTGTGAGAAAATAGGCTAAATTTTGTAATTTGGGATTTGCCCTGAAACTTACTTTTTTTTTGTCAGCACTTCCCACACCAGCCTATCAGGTGACAGTGATCATGTCGTAGAAGAAAATGAAGTACGAATGTGTCAGGTGTAATTTTAAGTGTTCTCAGCAGCTGAAAGATTATTTTCCGTAATTTGATTTGATTCAATTTGATAATGCTGAGCTCTGGGGCAAGATAAATTCTTTTCCTGTGGGAGAGAGGGGTAATTTTAAAGTTTCAGACTCCTACTAGATTTGAGGTGTCCCTACACAACATGTGATCCTCACTGATGAGTTGAGAGCCTGTGAGGAAAACACTGGATTGATCCTGACATTTTCTAGGCATTAGCACTTTCCTTCTCTAGTAGGAAGGGTACAAAGTCTGTGGTGTGCTTATTTTGAGGCCTTTTCAAGACAGTTTTTTATCTGAAAATAGTTATGAAACTGAAAAAAATGTACAATCATTTCTCATCATAATATATAATCTTAAGTGCTTTCTCGTATGTTCTGAGCTGAACTTATTTGATACAGAAGCAAAAATTTTATTTTTAAGTGGCAATAACCCACCTTCAGAATTCAGGCAGTTTTTGACTCAATGGGGTATTTTTGTAAGTACAGTAGTTTCACAACTGTAAGGCGCACCAAATTATAAGGCACACTTCTGGGTTCAGATAAAAATTTTAGTCAAAAAGGTGCGCCTTATAGTCGTAAAATTACTGTATTTGCCATTGTATATTTAGTTTTACTTTACTAGTTAACCTCCAAGTAGCTGGTAACAAAATCCACTTGTTTCCATGGAATTGTAAATGCTGTGAGAAAATAAAATTCAGTGCAGGTGTACTAGAGAAAAGCTGACTAAAACAGTGGGATTTTTATATAATTTTGTAACTCCGTGCTTGTACAAACAAAGCAATTCACTACTGGAGAGAGTTTTTAAACTGCCCCATTTACGAAGGTAGATTCAGCTGGGATGCAGTGGATCATCTTGGCACTCATTCTTGCAGGCAGCTGTATTAGTACTGGATATCATGTCTTATTATCACGTGAATTTAAAATCTGATACAGAAGCAAATAAATTAAAACTTTTGAAATAATCAGTAATTATTTCAGTCTTTTGATGCTGACAAATTTAGCATCTGCCACTGTCTGGAGTGAGAATGCTGCCAGTGGAGGTCTGGTTTAATGAGAGACGTTTGGTTGAATAATCAGCATTCATTTTTGCTTGTTGGCTTTATGCAGGGAGCAGTACTTCGTGATTTTAGTTCCATCTTCCCCTACTGTGTTGGGAAAAATGCTATAAAATATGCATAGAATCACAAATTATTTGTATTTTGCTGAGAAAACATAATTGACATACCATTGGTTATAATCTGCTCTTAGGAACTGGAATTTTCTTAGGATTTTTTTCTTCCTTCACATCAAAGTACTGAATTTTGATCTCATTTAATTTTGAGAAACAAAGGTAATTGTCAAAGCAGCATTGGACAAAGTTACCTATAATACAGATGGCTTATGAACTTTGGGATTTTATTTTTCTCTCTGTTTTGGTATTTTTGTTCTAAAATTGTCATTGTAAAACCTGAAGAAAAAAGCAGAGGCTTGCTTGAAGTATTTTGTCTCACCATCTCTAATTTTTGTTCTGCAAATGCAATCCTGAATGAACTCCAAATATTGTCCATCATAGGTATTTTACATAGACAAGTGAGTTTACAACTTTTGTCTGTATTTTACAATGCTATTACTTCTGATATCGAATATTGTTTTGTGTTCACAAAAGGAGCTAAAAACAAATTGTGGATCCCAACAAGATTGCTGTGAATCAGGAGTTTTCACTCCTGTGTCAGGAGATTGAGCATCATAAACCAGTTCAGGATAGGTGCTGTTTCCATGTCTGACTGAACTCCTGTTCAAGGTACTGCTACCTACTAGACTGCAGTGAATATAAATTCTACATTCTTGATTCAGTTCCCATGTAATCTCTGTAGCTTTACGAGGGGATCTTTTGTGGGGTGGAGCTTTGAGATGGCTTTCCCTGGACCTCAACTTATAGTGAGCCCCTAAGGAGAAAGATTTCTCAATTTTCAAAAGAAAATGAAACAACATAAAGAGGAGAGAATCACAGTTAAGGCAATACAAAGACATCATAAACCCCACATCTTCCTGTGGTGTTGGTGTCAGCTCTGTCCTAGCCTGAATGGTAGACTTTGATCTGTAGGTAATTGTAAAAGACTTTTGTTCCTATTTTTTTTTTTTTGGTGTTTCCTTTTAGTGTATTTTGAATGACACTCCACACTGGTTTCAAAGTCTTTTACTTGTACCAAGTTTTCCAATGATATTTGTCCATTTTTCATCTTTCCCTTAAAGTGAGTTTACTGTGATAAAGCAGAGATGACTTTTAAAGTAAGGTTGGTCTCAGTTCCTTTGAAATATGAAGGAGTACAAAATATCACTGGCATTTTTATTTGCATCAGACTCTTAATTACTTTATTGCCTCTTAGAGGCAGAATTTGTCTGCCTTTTGATCCTAAACTACAAAATACACTGTTAACATCCCCTCTGCTCTGTCTTCTTTGTAGCCATTCCTCACTTGCTCCTAACAATTGCTATGGAAATTTCTTTTTGTCTCTTTAGTTCACGAAAGCAGATAGCTTTTCATTACTTTGGCAGCTAAGGAATACTACTTAACTGTTGACACAAGGTTTACCTTTTAAGCTGTTCCCTCCAAATCGATACTACAAACCTCCACTGACAACAGGACTGCAAAATTTTGCAGCCACTGGCAGGTCACGAAGTGCAACCAGCTCTTCCAGAATCATGAATATGGACATTTTTGTTGGACAGTTGTTCCACTGTGTTTCTCTCCGGCCTGCCTCCACCTGTCTTCCTTCCCTGAGCAGATTCATGAGAAGCCTTTGCAGATGCTGCACTTCTGCACTTTGCTGGCATTGATGGCAATTTAAGTTTTGACATCCTATCATGAAGGAATTTGTTTTCTGTATTGTCTATGAACCAAATTTGAAAAAGCCCAGCCTTCAGCCTGCTTTTTTATCAAAAAACCCCAAAGGCAGATAGCCAGGTGACGGAAACCTAGCTGAATGCTTCCACTGCAGAGCAGCAGTGGAATTCTTTCATGAACCTTCCATTCTGCTCTGGCTAGTCAGGTATTTTGGAGAACATGCACAAGACAAAAGACAGAAGCTTGTGTTTCTCTTCCTGTAGATTAGTTGGCTGCAATGCAGCCAGCTGAGCTCTTATCAGAGAGGGATGTGTTTCAGTAAATTATTTTTCCTCCCCTTTGCAAGCACTAGGGGTTTTCGTCATCAGAAAGATCAGAAAACTCCTCACTTTAGGAAAAATAAAAAGCATGTATTTCTTTGTGAGCAGGCTTCAGCAAGTATAGGAGAGTACAAAGAGGTTGCACATGCACAAGAGAATATTTAGAATTTCTTCAACACATGAAAAATCAGGTAAGTGTATTCATTATGCTGAAGGATGAGGAACACCACAAATCTTTGCCCCACCCAGAAGATGAGCAAGGCGAGTAAATTTTTTATACTTGTAAGTCCCTCCTTATCAGAAACAAGATTCTAATCTTGGTTATTCTTTCAGCAGAGAGGCAGCTGCTTACCTCAATTGCAGGTGACTTTATTGGATGATCCAATGCATTCTTATCCCACATTCACAGCTGGGTGGCTGTGTGACTTTTGATGGAGGCAAAAAAAATAAATCACAATTACTGAAGGTACAGCAGTACAGACCACATCTTTGAATCTACTTTTGAGAGGTTAAAAAGGGAAGGTGTAGAAGGGCTTGAGACAGACCTATTTCTGTGACTTCTGAAAGAATATTTTAATCACCCATGCCTTTGTATCAGCTAGTTTAGATCAAGTTCCTTATACATACAGCATTGACTTTTTTTTAACTAATAAAACTCAGCATTTTTGCCTTTTTTCAGAAAACCTCATGTACTACCATAGTCCAGAATGAAGAAGCCTTCCTGAACAGAATGGATTCTGGCACTCAGCCTGTTGCTGCCAAAAGCTGGTTTTGGAGACCTAAAATCTTATGAAGCTGCAGCATATTCAGGAGCAAGGCAAGTGATCTGCAGGCACCTAGAAAATTATGTAAGACTTTACAGTCTATAAACAACTTTTATGTGTTGTGGCACTGTATTAGTGTACAACCTGACCTGCAGACATTCACCTTCTCCTTCAGCTGCATCCTGACCAGTTTGAGCTCTGTCTTGCATCAAGCCATGTTCAAAGGTAAAAAAGTTAAAATATCACATTATTTGAGTTTGGGTTTAGGGAGACTCTGATTGTGGTGTAATTTGACCAAACAGTTCTGGGGGTGTGCTCACTCTAGTTCAGGTCAGCTTGCAAGCAGGACACTTAAAAGCTGTTTTTATCTCCTGATATTTAAACATGAATATGAATCTCATCCAGTTCACAAGCAATACTGTCATTACATGTGCAGAAAAACTGTTTCCTTTCCTTTTTCAAGGCACCAGCGACACAGTATAAACTTCTGGCTATGCAGAAAACTGACACTAGTTTCAAGTTTTATATCCCTTTTTAGATCAGAAATTGGTTATTGATCTTGTGGTTTCATAAAAGTGATAGCTGTGTGTCACAGCACAAGCTGGCTTGTAGCTAGGCAGTTAGTTCAGCCATAAATAAGAAATTCAGTTTGATTAGCCTGGTTTGTTGAACAGGCCCTAAGTGAAAAATGATGGGATATATTCAAACTCAAACAGGGATTTCACCCAATGACATTCCACGCCTGGTACATCAACAGGAGTTTTTTCCAGCTTGCAACGAGATACTGTGAATTCACACTACATTCACTCATAAAAGAATAATTTTGACTGAGTTCTTGTATGAGGCAGTGCAGTGCTGGAATTCACATCAAGAAGAGGAAAAAGCACAAGCAGCATCAGCTTTACTCAGTAACTGGCAATAGCCATGGTCTAGTTGAAGACTGAACCAGCAGCCTCTCCAGCAGTGCAGAGGGGTTGTGCTGACTGGGGACAGGGAACAGCCAAGGAACTCCTGGAGACTGGGCACGACCCCATATAACTCACAAATAACCCTGGCACTTCCAGACTGCAGATGAATTAGATACAAGGCAGGTATTGAGTGTAAACATACAGAGTAATACGTATGTACAATTTATTTAAAATACTTTTAAACATATAAAACCCCCTTACTATTTATACAATCTAAGTCTAGCAACATATACAAATACTGAGCAACTACAATACATGCTGAGGTAAGAACGTACATTCTGGGAGAATACTCAAGCCAAACAAGATTGAAATACATTTTATATACATGTCTTCACATATAAGAGAGACCCATGAAATGTACCTTTGCTTTATTGTACACAGGCAAATTCTAGTCTTAGTGTGTCATGCAATTAAACCAAACTGTTACATGTTCAAATATATCTTAGCCCTAACAGATAACACGTCCAAAAGTCTAAAGCAGGCGCAAAGCCTGGGACCAAATTCCTTCTGAAAAGGGGCTTACATTTTAAAAACGCCCATTTCTTTAACAGCTCATGCTCCTCAGGTAATAAAGTTGCATTATGATTGTTTAAAAAATAACCCACTGTAGAGAAAATGCTTAATTCTTACACCACCTTAGCCTTCAGCTATCCACCGTACTACCATTCCTGGTTCTGCAGTAAAAATTAAATCCAGTAGTGTTATTTATACTGACTTGGACACATCCACTCATTTTTACTGCAGATTAATTTTTCTAAGCCTAAACTGGTACAGGTTGAGAATGGAGAGGATTCTTAACTTGGCTATAGCTATACTGTCACATCTTAGTGGAAACTAATGACTTCCCACCTCTTGAAATAAAATCAGCTCAGGTAATTTCAGTCATAGTTGCTGCTGACAGAGCTAAGAACAGAACTTACCTGTTTAAGCAAAACTACAAAGATTGCAGACTGTTTTTATAAGGCAGAAAAAACTGCATCGAAGTAACATCAAAAGTACAGTTATAGGCAGGAATTTGCTGTTCACAAATGGGTCTTATTTATCATCCTTACATTCACATTTAGGCTTAAGACAGCTCTAAAACAAATAATTTTAAAATGTCCTTCTCAATGAATGAGAATGAATGATCAGAAATTGTAGAACTGGGCTTTAAGGTAGCACAGAGAATGTTCAGCATCTTTGTTGGTGACAGGGGGAGTGGGACTGAGCACACCTCAGCGAGTCTGCCCATAGCACCAAGCTGTGAGGTGCAGTCAAGCATGCTGGAGGGAAGGGATGCCATCCAGAGGGACATGGACAGCCCTGAGAGCTTGTGAAGTTGAACTAAGTATTGTGCTACACCTGGGTCAGGGAAATCCTAGTCTCACAGACAGATTAGGCAGAGAAGTGACTGAGAACAGCCCTGCAGAGAAGGACTGGGGGGTGATGGTTGGTGAAAAAACTCAGTATGAGCCAGCAGTGTGCTCTCACAGCCTAGAAAGCCAACGGGAGCTGGGCTGCACCAAAATGAGCATGGCCAGAAGGGCGAGGGATTGTCCTCTGCTCAGATGAGACCCTACCTGGAGTGCATCCAGCAGTGCCCCCAATATCAAAAGGACATGGAAATGTTGGAACAAGTCCAGAGGAGGCCACAAGGCTGGTAAGAGGACGGGAGCACCTCCCCTCTGGAGACAGGCTGAGAAGGTTGGGGCTGTTCAGCCTGGAGAAGAGGAGGTTGTGTGGAAACCTCATTCCAACCTTCCAGTATCTGAAGGGGCCCAGAGGGAAGCTAGAGAGGGAACTGCAGTGACAGGATGGGGAAAGAAGTTTAGGTTATAGATATGAGGAAGAAATTCTTTACTGTGAGGGTGGTAAGCCACTGTACAGGTTGCTCAAAGAAATTATGGATATCCCATCCCTGGAAGTGTTCAAGGCCAGGTTCAATGGAGCTCTGAGTAACCTGATCTAGTGGAAGGTGTCCCTGCCCATGGCAAGGGATTGGAAGTAGATGATCTTTAACGTCTCTTCCAACCCCAGCCATTCTATGATTCTATGTAATATCATACTTTAGATGCTGAACAGGCCACAAGTGATTTTTCACTCCAGAGTTTATATACAGCCCCTCTGCAAACAGATTTTCAAGTGGAAAGTGAGGATACTGTACTGGTATTAAGGCACAGTGGCAGCCTCTTGAACAGCACTGCAGTTTCCAATCAGACATTGTGCACAGCATTTAAGGACCTGGGCAGAAAACAAGGCTTTGAATTGCACAACAAACAAACAGTAACCCCTGAAGTCCATAAAACTGGGCTACTGTGTAGGGAGGGGGTCCCACATGTACTAATTGATTCAGCATCATTTCCATAGTGCTGTTAGAATAAAAATACAGCATTTTTATAGCAGAGTTCTCCCCTACTTAGGTGAGAAAGCTGTGCTTTTTTTTCTAATAAGATTGAAAATGGCAACTATGCCATTCAGACTGTTCTCATTTTGTAATTACCTAGCTAAGTCTACATTATCCCAGTAAATGACCAACTGCAATGTTTTCATAGTACAGAATACTGGAACATTCAAAGGATACAAATTCCAATAAATATGTCTGAAACAGACTCTCTTTGGAATAGCACTGGTTCTTTTGCAAACATTTTAGAATCTTTCATGCTTCTAATAGGAACAATCATAAAAAAAGCCCTAAGGCTAAATTTGGTAGTTGTGCTAAAATGTACCATATGTGCTAAAATGTACCATATGTGCTAAATGCATGTCTAACACAAACTGTGCACCATTAGAATATTTGTGTGCTTCCTTCAGCACTCACACAAGTATGTACATATTTTTTTTTTGTATAAGCTCACACCTGAACACAATATAATGGACACCTGGGAGAGGGCAGGGTAGGGCTTTTCTCAATTCAAGTCACCTCCAAGACCTGGATGCTTCTTTCACTGAGCATCAGGGAAGTATGACTTTGAGGCAGATGCTATTCAAGTGGCCCTCAGAGCACAGGGAAAAATGTAAAAGCAGTAGCCAGGTAGTTTGCTTGTGTCCGTCTGTGCCTCTCGGATTCCTAGAAAGGAGTAAGACTGAGTGGCTTAAGGAGAAGAGGCAAAAGTGAGATTGGACAGACAGCAGCTTCTAGTTTTGGAAGCCTAACCTCACCAAAAGGCAGGAACCTTCTGAGGAACACACAGCTGAAAATTCCCAATTCTGTTAAGAAAAGCTGAAATAACGTAATTCAGAATCAAAACTACTTTATGCTGTGAAGCTAAAGGGATTTTTTTCCATCAGTCCTGACAGTAGTTTGTTAAGTCCAAAGTTGTGCAGACATTTTAAAAGGAAAAGAGGAATTTTAGAAGCTGTAGTGCTTGCACAGAAATTAAGAGCTTTGGGTATCGAGGTGGGAGGTTTTTCCCCAAGAAACAGTACCATTAGGAAGAAATAACTGGCTTTTGTACTTAAACCGTTTCTCCCAATTTATCACTCACATCTATGAATCATTTGAGCTAATCATAAAGAGTTCTTCTCTCATGTCTGGCAGACAATTGTACAGCAGTAATAAAAAAGTCCACGGTTTTGCAGGAGACAAGCTGTCAATTGTACATACAGCTTAAGGAAAAGCAGAATTACTGTTTTCCCAGACCTCCCATACCACATCTTTTGGTTCAACGTTGTATTATTTAAGACTAACAATACCAAAACAATGGAATTAAAAAATTGAAACTGTGAGCTTTATGGAACTGGCTTTTAGAAACAAGCATCATTCTACCTCACTCATGAGCTAACTTTGTTCATCCTTACTCACAGTGGGATGGGCTACGCTCTGTGGCACCTGGTACACAAGTTGGTCTGCACTGCCTGGCGCCGGCTGCCCCTTTGGTATATCGTACAGTGGCTGTGCTGAGGATGCACTGTCTGTCCTGGATAACAGTTTATTGCACGTTCCAACCAGTGTAGGAGCTTGATTCCCTGCAGCTTTGAAGGTGGAAATAGAAGGAGCACCAAGAGGGGTGCTGGGATGGCTGGACATGTCCATGATGATCGGAGTCGCGTACTCGGGTCCAGTTACAGGCAGTGGCTCGGCATAGGCGTGGTAAACTTCTTGGATGGGGGAACTGTAAGGGTCCAAGTCAGCATAGCTGGCTTCTTTTCCCTCCTCTGGTTTGAAGGTTGATCTCTGGTGAAGTGTGCCCACAATTCCCCCTACCAGGGGCTGAGCATATTCTGTGTTGCAAGTCCCAACAAAAGAAAACACAAACATGCTTAATGGATTGTTTTACAGTGGCATCACATTAAATACAACCTGTCAGCAGTCTCCCAGAGATCACTACCCTACATCAAACCAGTGGTCCATCTCAGCAGTACCACTTTAAAACAGGATTCCTTTCCACCCAAAAGGTAAAGTCATTGGGATAGCCAAAACATCCCCACTTCTCAAGTTTATACTTCTCAGGTGAGCTGCAACTTCCCATGCTGCAAATCTGCCTGCAAACAAAGCTTATTGAAATGTTCTTCTCTTTAAATTAGACTTAAATAAAATTATTGTGCCCAGGTCTGGGTACAAAGTGGTCCTTGGGGTGGCGAGTTTGTCCTTTGAGGCGGAAAGCCTGCATGTAGACTGAGATGTTTTAGCTCAACAGATGATCTGATACAAAAGCTAGAGGTGAAAAGCCTGACTAGTTGGGTGAAAACAGCCAAAAGGAGAAAAGTAATTCTGCCTGCAGTGAAGCTGTAATTCCTGCACATCTGCCCAGTTCTGCCATCAGCAGGTAAGTGCAGAATCAAAGGCACAGTCAGTTATCCTTCTCTCATGCCTGGGTAACTAGGGAAATGGCATGTGCCATCATCCATAAACCCTCCTTTTCCAGATCACAAGTATGTTTTAACCCATATAGTGAGGGCAGAGAATCAAGTGCCACATTTCAGATTTGTGCATAAAAACATTGTGATGAAATTATTTCCAGTGCATGAATATATAATCAAAAGAATTCTTTAGCTCTTTTTGAGGTTTAAATACAAGTGAAGAACATTTCAGTTACTGCATTAACTCGGGCAAGGGTCTATCTATAGAACAAGAAATGAGAGAACAGACACGAAAAAGTATTTTAAGAGATACACTTACCCACAAAACTATTCATTTCTCCTCTGTTGCCCCCTCAAACGAGGAAATAACTAAATGTAGCCAGATTCCTGACATTTTTGGCACGTCATATATATATATATACACATATATACACACACAGTAATTTCACGATTATAAGCCGCACCTTTTTCATTGAAGAATCCAGCCTACTGCAGTAGTGCAGCTAATCATCAGGTGCGGCTTATCTATGGACAAATCCCAGCGAAATGCCAACCTGGAAGTGAGAGGTGGCCGGGGAGGGCACCTGGGGCTGCCTTTAAAGGCTTCACTGGTCTACAAAAACTGTTTGCAACTTGAGCACCTGACACCAAACCCTGCGCTGATGCGATTCTGTTACTAATTCGTTACTTTGTCACACATGGATCCTCGCTTAAAAAAAGAAAATTTAAAAAGCGGCTTATATTCAGGTGTGGCTTATAAATGGACAAATCCCATGGTTTACCCGGATGTGCGGCTTATAATTGTGGAATTACTGTATATGTAAAACACGGCCCACAAAGTACCTGCAGACTCTGTTTGCAACATTGTTGGGACTTCTCTTGGTCTCAGGTGACTGATTTCACTGCTGCTGTAGCGTACAGGAGTTTCTTCATGTTCTGCTGATTTGGTTGGGAAAAACTGCTTCATCCCTTTCCACCATCCTTCACATGGGTTACAAAAAAAAACAAAAACAAAAAACCACCCAAGACTGTGTTTATCCTGTGTTTTAAGCTACTAAAATATTTTTCAGCACAGACTATATTTTGTTGACGCAGGTAAATAAGTCAACTATTACTACTTTGAGTACTACTCTGAGACATCAGAGCTGTGATCTTTCAGAACAGACATGTAGCAAATAGAGGTGTGATTAGAAGCTTCCTTGTCTAAAGGGTAAGACATACTTAAGACTGCCAGTGAGCAGACACACAGGTGTGCAAGTTTACAACTGGAGGCCAAAGAAGGGGAGCACGGTCGCACAGCAGAACCAACCCAACTGCTGCAGCTGCCCTTTGCACCTGGGGCACAGGTGGTTTCAGGACCATTGCAAAGAACTGCTTGGTGCAACTGTCTGATCCTACCTTTATGAGGTACAAGACATTAGAATGGAAGATATACCTAAATCTCACATGCTTATTAGGAGAATAAAGAAACAATTTTTGACAGAACTTATACACTAAGATGAATTATTTTTTTCCAGGACAAAGAAATGGTTATCAAATGTATAAAGACATTCCTCATATTTTTTCCCCTCATGTTGTATAATTAAGAGGTTTTCTACTTTGTTCACAAAAAAACCCCGAAGCTGTCAGCTATAACAGGAGACAACGTTTACTAATTCTGAAAAACATAAATCAGAGGAACAAGCAGTGCAGTTAAGTTTGTCCAGAAAAGTACTTCAGTGTTTGCTATGCCTCCCTCAGCCAACATTAGAGAAGCTTCTGCTAGTGGAAACTGTAACTGCATCTGAAATACACATTGAAAAGAAACTACTGAGTATGCGCTTTCATAAAACCATTCTGTTACCTGCACGATCCCAGTAGGGTAGATCATATGTGCCCTCAGATTTTTTCTTGCTGAGGGAAAAAAAAAAAAGAATTAAGGGGTTATTTTAGCTAGTCTGCTTATCAAAAGATGCATTAATTAATGCTCAGCAATTATTGCCTTGATTGTAACTGGTCCTCAAATTCAATGTATAAGCACCAGTAACCTGGGTTGCCATCACCAGTCTGCTGCTACCAGAGAAGCCAGTTTTTAGTCAAAGCATTTCCAGTGAAAACAGTTACAAAAAGCTGTTTTGTCCTCACTAGCCAAGTGAATTCTTTTCTCAGAAAGAATGCAATTCTTTCCAGAAGTGCAGACCACAGAGTTCCCACAGCAATACATGCAGCACTTCATTCCCACACACCAGGCTAACAGTCATTTAAAGCACTTTCATCCATCTATGCATTTACCGGTTTCTCCAATGCCACGCACAAACTAAGATAAGAATCAGAGTAGTGAAGACCATCACCAGCACTGGAACCAGAACTGCTGCCAATGCCACATCTGAAAGCCATTAAATTAAGTGGTGTCAGACAGAAAAAGCTTCTCATAAATCAGTGTTTGATTTGAAAATTACTTGGGTAAAGCACACAGTTTTCACATTTAGTGTCTATCACACCAGATCCCCCACCAGCTAAGCTGCTCTGCTGGATGCTCCCACAGTGCAAACTTCAATTAACATCTGGCTCTTCAACATGCATGCATAGCTGGTGGTTTTGCAGTTTTTTTCATCAAAACCAACCAGTTTGTTTTAATATATGTTTTTTTACAACAATGTATTCTATTATTTATGCAGAAAATCCCTTAGTCCCATGTAAATTTGAACCTCCTTTAAGGAGTAAATGCCACAGTACCTTAACAGTTAATCCCAATCAGTCTGTGCTGTGTGGGTTTGTGTGTGATCCTGTCCCCTGCCATCCAAAGGACACTTCAGCAGTGCCCATATCTGCAGTGACTTTGCTCCCTTTCCTGACCATTTTTTTTGATAAACAAAATGATTATGCCAGGTGAAGTTTTTCAAATTTCATGTCAAAAAGAGTTCTCCAGAAAAGATTCACTATATCAAAGGTGTTTTCTTCTAAGAAATTATTAAATAAAGCAGTTACACTTAATTCAGAAGGGAAGTCCAAGTTACAACTTCTCCTTCTGACAAAATTTGTTCAGTGATTAAAAGCTGAATTCAATTTGAACAAATTCTGTAAGATGGAACTATTATATATCTATAAAATATAAATTATATCTACATTTATGTTATACGTATTACTGGGCAGATGGTTTTGTTTCTGCATGCAGTATGCAACTGCACATCTTTTATAATATGTGTATTTAATAACTGGTAAATATTAGAAATAAAATACTGATCATCTGCTGTAATTTGTTAAGTTTTGAGAAAATTTCTATGCAGAAAGCACACTTAATAAATGCCAGAGCATTAGAAGTAGTTCCAAACATTTCCACTGTTTGACAGTGGATACCTTTGGTTACACTTGGTGTCACTGTAGTGTTTTTTATTTCAGGTGTGAAGGTTGTTTTATCTGTCTGCAGTGAAGTCTTCATTGAATGAATGAAGTCATCTATGAAGTCAACATTCTTCTCGTCATTCTTGTTCTGAGGTGGTGGTGGTGGTAAGGTGATTTTAGGAGCACGACCTTCAGAAGAAAGAATAAGGTAAGTTCTTTGAACTGCTAGTTCTCCATATCTCCTTTTTAGAAGACAGCTGGAACAGTTTGCTATAAAGCTTTTGTTCATGTAATACAATGAGGAAACCCCCCCATGAATCAATGACACGGAAAGCAAGTGATTGGCATCTTCTGACACACTTATTTCATAAATTACCTTGTGTACACCTAAATTCAGTATTTTCCTGGTTAAGTGCCACAATTTTTGGATAAACTCTGAAGTATAAGTTAAAGAAGGCTTATGCTGCCAAGAAGTACTTCAGACTCATTGAAAATATACCCATGATATAAATTTTAACCACAGTAATTTCACTTACAACCTTAATAGTTTCACTTCTTGTCTTGCACAGTTAAAAGTTTTCAGTTGTCTTACCTATACTAAACTGACATCCTAGCAACTCTACTTTCATTGCAATTTTCTGGTGCCATTTTAAGGGGTTAATCCTAAAAAAACGCGCAATAATAGGTGGAATGAAATTATTGCGAACTTCCTGGTACAGTTCAGTATTCCCTTGAAATACCTAGAAAAGAAGGGGAAAAAAGAGAGAAGCATTATGTCCTACAAATACAATAGCAATTACTTAAGTATTACCAGTTTTGACATTTTATTTAGGAAGAATAAACATTGAAGGATCCAATTCACCCCAGAATGGGTGCTGCCGCCTGCGCTTGTCCACTCCCTTGGCCCCATTACATTTACAACTTAATAAAACAAAGAAGGTGTGTGTACATGTATGCACACAGCTACATAGCTCAGAGTAAAGGTACCATGGAATATCTTACTGATGCTCCCCAGCAGTGTCTGCTGTCACACACATCTCATATGTTTATGGCACCGAGTCATTCTAACTTAATCCCTCTTGATATTTCACACTTAGTCTTCAAATATCCATGGATAGCAAGGAGCTGTGATACTGCACAAGAAGGAATTAAGCGGTGCCTTCACACAGCAGTTCAGCACAGCCTGTCTGAGGATGGTGCTCGTTAGAAAGCACTGGGAGGCACTCTCAAGTGTTAGAAAGCACTGGGAGGCACTCTCAAGTGTGTAACCACACTGTCCTCTCGTGGCTGCTGTCTACAAGTGCTGAGCCACAACAAAATAGAAGAATTCGGGTTCAGTATGTGAAAGCTCTACTCAAATCTCACACTGAGCCATGAGGTTCTGCAGGAGAAGGGTGCAGACTTTCCATGAAGGATGAGCTCAAGCGGGTCCTTCACAGCCACCCTCGCACACAAAGAACTCATCAAAACATGTCAATACACAACGAGTGGTTGAAGTTTAAAAGCAGTGAGGAGTCCCTGTCAGATGCAGTGTTAGCATAGTGACAGATTTACAGCCAACCATGGGTTTTTCACCTCCGAGCTGCTTAAAACAATACAGCAGCTTGGCCCAGTACTCCAACCCTCTCTCTCCTTCAGGAGGACTGATTTGGCATCATGTCTTTGGGTAGGAAGTCAGCTGCCTCTCTAAGTAAGTACACAGAAGTGAGGCTTTGGCCCTATACATGCAACTCTGTGGTGCACTAGGATGACAGTAAATGAATTCTTTCTCTTGAAAGCACTGATACAGACACTGCAAATCATGGCGGACACAATGCAGAACAGAATTATGGCACTTGCCTGAAAAAAAAGTCAGTATTAGAGTAAGTTTTCTTCTCACTCACATCACTTGGTAACCAATAAAGCACCCTGCAATTCCTAAAGACAAACACTGCATTGTGCAGCAGCTGATGTGTCTGCACAACATGGAGCAGTTAGGAGCTTTTAGCACATCTCTGATCAATACAAATCACTGCTGTTTCAATCTTGATACAGAAGAGATTTCTACATTGCACTGCTGAGGTTTTGAACAAAATGTCTAGAATATTCCTAGAGGTCTGAAATAATTATTCTAGGAAACTATCCATTGAAAACAAGTCCCTGCTCTGAATTTAAGCTTCTTGTTGTTAAATATATTGAGTAGCAAAAAATGAAGACAGACTAAATGCAGGTGCAAGCCTAAGATGTTATTTTGGAAATGAATGAATGAATGAATAACACCAAGTAGTTGAAGTTCATGTACCCACAGGAGACTGGGTTCCAGGTTGTAGCCACAGATCTCACAAAAGAATTTCTGTTTTGGTAAGGATAAAAGTGAGAAGAAAATAGAGAGGTGACTTCCTAATGGCATGCACCCAGTCCTAATTGCTGTATTGTATCCCTGCTTATGCTGTGCCTGCCAGAGCCCAGCATCAAAAAAAGGCACATCTGGCTGCCCACGCCACACATGCAGATCTTACAGATTAGGGACAGAGATGCCCAACTCTGGAAGTTGAATCTTATGTCAAGTTTCTGAGGCTGCAGTTTCTGAGCATGGAACAGCAAGAGCAAAAAGAATCAATGCCAATTCTTACCTTCAAGAAAGGTTAACAGTAAAGATCTTTACTCCAGGCTTTTATCAGTCAAGTTCTTGTTGTCCAGTGTTAGAGAACTTAACTTTACCTGCAGCTCTGTATTTTTTTTTTACCCTAATTTTTGCATTAAAAAATAATTTGCTTCTGAACTCAAAAAAATAATGAGAAATCACTTTCATGTTCTTTTTATTATCAAACTCTTCCCATTTCTGTCTGTGCTGTTAAACAAAATTTTTCCAACACTGCAACTCTGAGTTGTCCTTTTTCCCCAATTCAAGCATTTACTCTTTTTTTCATCCAAGAAAAGTTAAGAAAAGTTTTTTTTGAGTACTGCCAAATCTCTAAAAGGTATTTGCAAGAAGGAATAGAGGAAAATCTTGGAAAAGCCTCTAGTCTCCTGAAAAACGTTAGGAATTTCAAACATGTTTCAAAAAAAACAGACTAGCACCTCCTGGCTGGTCTGACATGCTAAAGAAGAGAAGCCTGCAAGTAGATGCATCCAAAAGCAAATCTGTATCAAGTGAGGTGATGGCAGACAGAGAGAAAATCTGCTATTTTGAACCAAACTGAACCATTTTTTCTGTCATTTAACTACAGATGACAGTTTCTTAGTACATATGATTCTTCATGCCCTGTCCCTTAATGACACACAGAGTGCAAAGAAAGACCTGTAATTTCCTGTAATTTCAGGCTCCACAATTTTTTCATTTCATGAGCATGAAAGAGGAACAATGTGCTCAAATTCAAGGCAATAGCTGCAAACATTTTTAAAGAAAATTATCAAACTAACACTGAAGCCTAAATCTAGGCAGCTTGCTAACTGAGGTTTTATTTTGTGGCCAGAAGAGGGCACTGAAAACTAGCAAAATATGCTGGGTTTTTCCTTTTTCTTCACACCAACAGTCACCTTAATTCACATGTAGGCTCAGACCTGACAGTAAGCTATCCTCCTCACTTTCAAGACCTTCCTATTCCAACTATGTCCAGTGTTCAAATATCTCTTGATTTAACAAACTTCAACCTTTTACTTCATCCACAGAATGCTACATTCTACCTCAAAACATTCTTAACCCAGAGTAAAGAGAAGACCAAGAACAGCCAAAGTGACCATCCCTAAAGCCTGTTTCTAAAAAACTACCAGACTAGCCATTACAGTTACATGTACATAATACCACAGGCCTATAAAACTAAGAGCTGTAAACATGGGGGAAATAAGATTGCCTTGCTGCTAACATTAGGGACTTTTTCTATGTGGCAAAACATTTGCAATCTGAACACACCCCCTCTGCAAGGCTGTTCTCTTATATAAGAAACTTAACAGCAATTGGTTAAAAATTAAGATTGACAGAAACATTACAAAATACGAAAAATTACACAACCTGCAACATTTATTCTGTAACCACAAGAGGATAAGAAATCAAAGCTTAATTTTAAAACATATAATTTATTTTTAAAGAATCAATTTTTCTTCAAGAGATGCACTACTAGACAGCCTATCACTGGCAACAGAAGTTTCTTGTATAGAATATTCCCACTTAAACAGTAATAAAAATAACATCTGAATTTTAGAACTGTTCAAATCCTTACATATTTGCATATTGTCATATTTTCTTCTGTTTACCTGCTGTTTACAATTCAAAATAACATTGAAAATGAAAGTTATTTAATGATTCCTCACCATACCAAAATGACTTAATTGTGAAATCTCCATAGAACATACCTAGAAAGTGTTTTTACCTTATCACTACCCATGCCAGGTTCTCTGTACACTGTCCATTTCTGTGCATCATCACTGTATAAAATTCTGTAGGCTGAGACATAATAGTAGTGCTCTGCTAAAGTTGATCCAGTAGTTATAATACCTGTGAAAATTCAGGTGCCCAGTTAGAACAAAAAACTGGTGCCGCTTGGTAAAAAATTAACAGATCGGTTTTTGTACCAGAGCTGCGTAGTGGAGAGTCCTCACTGGTCCTGTTAACTTAATGAAATTTATCCAAAGTGCCTGAACAGTGACTGAACTTAGTAATAAACTCATTTTACTTACTCTGTATTTTAATTTTCACGATATAACCTTGCTAAGGTCTTTTCCCCCTTTTCTTGATGGAAGCAGCCCCTTCATTTGACCACAGCCCACTTCTGTTTCCAGCTGCTGACACAGCTCTTCCCTGCTCTTGCATTGCCAGCCTAAAGGAATCATTGAAAGAACTGCAGCTTCCTACAGCTGACCCTGCAGCAAAACTCACACAGGAAAGCTCTTTTGGAAAAGCTTATTAGCACAGGAATTAGAGGAGTAATGCAAAATCCACACACTCCTCAGGGAGGTAATAACAAAGGCCGCTGGTAAATCCAAGTTGCTTAATGACTGCAAGCCATGCTGCTGATAGCAGGGTGTGCAGCTGAGGTTACAGAGACCGACTCAGGCAATTTGGAAAGAAACAAATGCAAACTGATCACTGGAACGTGTTTCACAATAGCCTTAGAGCCCCAGACACTATGAAGCACTCCACCTAAATCCAATTTAATTTTGATTTACATCAGATGACAAACATGCCCATTAACAACAGCAAATCTCCTCTGAATGATTAAATCAGAAAATATTAACACTGTGCACACCAGCTGCCCAGCTACCCTGGAGATTAAACCCAAAATACCAACACCCTCAGTGCTTCACTACTTGCAATGGGCAATGCTGCAGTCAACAGGAATTGGTAACCATGAGCTGGATCTCAACTCAGAACAGAAAACAAACCATCCAGAGCAGCCGGGGAAACAGCACCTCCAGCTGTGTCTCCAACACAGCTGCTAAAATCACCCCCTGTGTGAAGGAGCAGGGCCAAACCCAGAGCCTGGCTGGCTAAGCCCGCGCTACTTGGCCTGTTTGCTGAAGTAAGGCCCAGCAGAGACTGTGGGCCAAAGCCTCACTTGAGGCAAGGAGGTGAAGAGGAGGCTGCCAGCTGTTTTCCTGCATTTGCTGATTCTTCACAGTACACTGGAACTGCTCCTTTCCCTTCTGCTGGATTCACTGTGGCCATAACAGACACCAGGGAAAGTCTAGGAACACAAGTCAGCACGCCTGTGTCAGAGGTACAGTGAGCTGAGGTGACTGCATTTTGATCTGCGCCTCCAAGGAGACAATGAGCAAGAAAAGGGTAGGGAACACTTCCACAAATTCTGATGGAAGGGATGTCTTCTATTACA
This sequence comes from Sialia sialis, assembly GCA_009812075.1. Taxonomy (NCBI): domain Eukaryota; kingdom Metazoa; phylum Chordata; class Aves; order Passeriformes; family Turdidae; genus Sialia; species Sialia sialis. The sequence continues at coordinate 4,523,376 of VRYO01001681.1, read as the reverse complement.
AAACTACACCTCTTCAGCTCCAGGCTCCTGAGTGTATTAGCTAGCACATGGAAGCAAATTAAGTGTAATGGTAATTAAGTGCCATCTGATTTATCTAAGGCCCAGCACTGGAAAAAAAGATGTGAATAACCAAAAATTTTGAATGCTGCTGAGAAGCCACATCAGATTCACTTACCAGTTATTTTCTTTTCTTTATTCAAGTCAATCTGCAACCACTGATGTTCATCACTGATAAAAGCAGCCCAAGGAGGTCCAATCCTTTTTAGTCTGGCATTTTCAGGTTTCCAAATGTTTACTTGTCCTGTTTGGTTAGGCCACTCAAGAATAGATGATGATGTGATGTGGGAATCAGGAATCACCCCAGATTCCATCCCCAGGGTCCCATAGCAACCTAAACAACAGAAAAGGTGAGGATTGAAAATGAGAACTGAAGTTACCCTGCTTCCATTTTAAAACTTTACATGCAAATATTAAACTGCCATCTAAATTCATTCCATAACAATACCAACAAAACACACTATCTTCTGCCTTCTAACAGGGATGCTAGAACCAAACTGGTCACAAAAATGCCATCATTTGTGCCTGTTCCAAAAGTAATGTGGATATTCTCCCAGTCACCACTCACACAGAGCACTCAATGAGAAGCACTGGGGAACCTTCATGGTCTAAGATTATCTATGGTTGATGCAGAAATGGTTCATTTGTTCCTTTTTTCTGTTTGTGTAACTTCCTGAGTTTTTGAACCAACCCTAGTATCACACTGTTAATTTGAATAAAACCAAAGCATGTGGGAAGTCATGTCATAGCACTGGCCTTGAGCACAAACACATCCTCGAAATTAGTTAAATTTTTCTGGTCACCATTCTTGCCAGGTATTTCTTCCCATGTTGCCTTCAGCTGGTGGACGAAAAACACCTCCCAAACTCAGGGCTAAATTTCTTGTTCTGTAATACCAACAGTTTTCCCCTCTCACATGCACAGTTCCCAGAAGTATCAGCAGAGAGCAATCTTTACCTTCAGTCAGACAGAACCCAACCTAATTCCCTTCTGCTGTAAACTCCCCCTCTCCATGTAGCCCTGCTCTGCACCCAGGTGGGCACTCATCCCTCAAGGGCAGCACAGGGGGCAGAGCCCACATGTGACTGGATCCCAGAGAAAGTCTTTCCCATCATGTCTTGTGAGATGGCTGTCTCTGCTGGATGTACATCACCTGCCACCGCACAGGAGCACTTCACTAAGGGAATCCTTGCCCTCATCTGTCATTGTCCATCTAATATGCTGCCACTTTGAAGCAGAAATGCCTCGGTCTCTAAATACCTGCTACTTTCCACTCTTTGCTCTGTGATGCTTCAGGTATTTTCTATCGAGTCTCAAAGTCAGGCAGTTCTTCCTGTAAAAGTAGTCTCATCTTCCTCTGCACTGACCATACCTCTAGCATTAATAACACACTCCTCTATTTCATACCAAGTCATGAAACCAACTACAGCAGCAGGAACATATTAGGATCTTCAGCACAGTCTGATAAACCTCATTTGAGCATTTGAGGTTTTTTTCCTCACCTAGGCAACCCAACTACAGACAAATTGCATCTTATCTCTAGCTTATTCAATGATTTCTCACGTGTCACCGAAATCCACAAGGTCTAGATCAGCATTTTGTCCTATCTCTTCCAATTTCCAGGCCATTTAATTACTTTCACACACACTATCAGATCACATTCTGAAAAACAAAAAGAACCATCAAACTCTGCCTGGATCACTGTGTTTAATATTCTTTATGCATAAGGACACTAGACATGCAATTCCTTCTCTCAGTTCTTGCAGGTGTCTGAGAGAGAAATAATTTTAATATTATGTGCACTGTATTTTCTAATTTTTGCTTATTTATGTATTTCCATTGCCAAACACTCCTGCCCATTAGATTCCTGTCTTTATATCCCCATTCACTCTGCCTTTTATTTATGTATTAGAAGTATTTGTTTACTTTTGAGAAGTGCATGATTCCCTCCCCTTTTCTTAACTTTATCTTTATGAAAAACAGACGTGATGGTTTTATGGTTTTTACGTTGTGATTAAAACAGTCAAAGAGACTAAGGAAATGCCACTGTCTTCACAGTATTTCCAACATCCACTCAAAGATGTTATTTAAAGTGAATTATAGATAAACTAGCTTAGAAAACTACAGCTAATTTATTTAATTAGCCTGAAAAAAAATCTCTTTCTGCAGATAAGCAAGGCTTACTGTACCTACAAATGTAGTGATGATTACAGTAATTTCGCATGTATAATGCACACATTTTTGACTGAAGTTTTGAGCCTATGCTGGAAGTGTGCCTCATAACCTGATGCGCCTTATAAATGAACAAATTCTGGCGATTTGCCAACCTAGAAGTGCAAGCCGTGAGGGGAATGGGCAGCAGCCACGCTTGGGGAGCGGGGAGGACTGGGAGCAGATCCTCACTTCCAAAAAAAAGTGCGCCTTATAGGCTGGTGTGCCTTATATATGGACAAATGCAGTGGACTTCCCGGCCACCCAGAAATGCACCTTATAACCTGGTGCACCTTGTAAGTGTGAAATTACTGTAATCATCAAATTGAGATAGCAGAACAGTTCAAAAATATACATTACTGAGGAATGCAATAAAAAAAGCTCTCATAGATGGGGACAAAAATTAAGAAATCTAGTACCTGCAAGCTTATTTCCAGTCACAAAGTTTGTATGAAAGCAGTAACATGCAATACATGTGATAACACTTACCACTGGTCTTAAAGGTGAAGAGACTTGTTGATAAGGGTCCCCTGCAGAGAACAAAAGATGATGTTTTGCAGTATACACAGTGAGAAAAACCACAACAAACTGTCTTCAACTTATTTTACTTGTCTCACTGCTTGCCACTGACTGCCTGCCATTCTTTACATATGCCTGAGCAAGCACTTAATGATTAACATATCCTGTCAGCAAGTTGCAGCACTTTCAGAACAAACACCTCAAATGAAATCAAGTCCAGAGATGCTGGGTTAAAGACTTTCAAACAAGCATCAACCCAGCAAAATGCAAGACTTCATTAAAAAGCTTTCTTTTCAATTTAAGCTAATCATAGTAACACAAGTCAGTCTCCTGTAATTGCTTTAATTTGTGGGACTTGAGATACAATGATAAGCTACACTCTTTCCCTGAAACTGAAAAGTTGCCATTAAATTACTGTTTTTCTACTGACCAGTAGGAATTTATGTCTAAGAAGGCATAAACTCCTTGTAGAATTCCTGGTAGAATGAAAATTTTTGGTCTAGAGATTAAAGGTATTTGGTAAAACAATTACACTGTCCAGGGTACATAAATCTCCATGAGCTGAAATTAATGCTGCAGTGGGACACTATCAAGATCTGAGGTGCTAAAGATAAGGAAATCATAGGAAATACACTTACACTTTTGAGGTCACATTGTTAGCCAAAGAGCCTTCATAGTATGGAATGCCCTTGCTGATTACAACATTAATTTGACCACCCAGCGTATTTGACACGACGCCTGCATGAACACCAGCCATACAAAGTGATGATGACTTGAAGAAGGGAGTGAAAGAAAAATTTCATACTACTAAGTGAATAAGTTAAATACCACACCATATATTGTAAATGGTACACTGTCCAATTACAGTCTTCATTATTACATTAAAATAATAGCCTTAGTTAACTGTTATGTTGGTTATTTAGAAACCATTCATCTTTATTTATTATTGAATTTATAAAAACACAGGAAGGTCCTAGATTTCATTGTGTCCTCACCCAGATGTATTTAGAATGCAACTGCTGTAATTAAATAACCTCAAACCAGCACCAAGGTGAATCAGCCTGAAAAAGCCAGCCAGTCAGACTCAGCCTATAACAAATTACGTTAGGTAATAGAAGATGTAAATACATAAAGAACTTTTTAATAGAAAGCACATTTAAAGTATGTTTCTCCATTTTCTCAATTAAGGGGTGTTCTGCAGCTTTTAACCAAGGGGTTGTATTTTTTTTCATAGCTTGTGGTTAAACATGGTTTAACCATCCACCACTCTGATCGACATAAAACCACAGTGATACATGTATACAACCCATCCTAAACAAGTCAATTACCTATGTTGTACAAGTCAGTGGAGATCAGTAATAAAAAATGTTTTTGCAGGGTACAATGTTCTTCCCTTCTCTCCTTGGTTGACAGAATCTACTAACAAATATCACAGTGACACTTCCCTGGCTTGCAGGTTACAGGTGCCACAGCGAGCAGCACTCATCACACCAAGTCCATCAGGCTTGCACAGAGTAAACTCACATCCAACAGGTCTGGAACCAACACATCTCCGCTTTCCATTAAAGTAAGAGCATGGGAGTCTGTAGCAGTTGTAGCTCCCTCCTCCCTGCTCACCAGATGTCAGCAGTGAGAGCTCTGAGCCCTCATGGACTCTGAACATTATGGTCACACAGAACAGTATCAAGATTTTGGGTATTTTTTTAAAGCAGCAAACAGTTCCTGTACATTTGAAAGAGATGCATGAAAAACCTCAATCTGAAACTTGGTCTAAAGTGCTGGACAATTTAAATTCTTTCCACACAGCCTGACTTCTGGGAAATTCTCCGCCTTTTTTAAGCAATAAAGTATACAAAAAGAAAGTCACTGGGCATTTATTTCCTTAAGTTTCCTTAGGAAAAGGCTTCCTTTTCCTCCATAGAAAACAATTATGCCAGATTTTGGCAAAAAACCCCCAACAAGCAGAACTCCTACAGATTCTGCAAATTTGAGAGGCAGAGAGTCAATTTCATCTTGTTACTACCCACAAAAATTATCTTGCAACCATTTAGTGAGGACTCACTGTGGACCAGAACATGTAACACAATTACACGTTGTGGTAACACTTTTACCTTGGGGTGATTGTTCATGCAAGTAGCCTGGGATTTACAAATATTTGCCAAGAAAAATCCAGACAGGCACCTTTTAAGTTTGTATTTAATACTAAAATCTTTGGTTACTAACATTTTTACATTGTCTTACCTCTGTGCTAGATGTAAAGGCTTATTAAAAGAGTATTTTAAGTTAAAAATCAGAGATTTAACGTAATTTCTAGCAGACTGCTAGCAAGATTATAATCACTTAAAAATAAAGCACACATCCTCCCAGCCTATGGCAAGCTCATTAATTGACCTGCAAAGGCTTACATTAGAAAAATACTGTAGAGGGTTTTGCAGTGTTTTAAGTAAACAGTACATTATTAAAGAGGCTCATAACCAAGTTATAGAACTACTGTTACAGTATTAACTTTGTTTTGCAAACTATTTTACAGCTTCTGAGCATAAACAGTATTTCATCTCTCAAGTGTAACAAAAATTAGGAAAACCACTAAGACACTGCTGAAAGAGGCATTCCAGTGTCAAAAACAAGAAAACATCACTAAAATAACCGATTCTTTCTTTACGTATCTCAATTTCCCAGCCTGAGAAAACCAACAAAAAGAAAATAGGAAGTAGGAAAAACCCCTCTCTTCTGATTGATCCACCCTTCTCTACAGCACCCAGAAAGGTATTCAAGACTCCACTACACTACTCCATTCCTTGGGGATGACAACATCTGAAGCACCTGCCATTTAGCACCAGTGCTAAAAAATGAGTACTATGTTATTCACTTTTGGGAGGTACAAATCCCAGCATCCAGGAAGTACAACTAATGCCAACAACTACAACTGACTTGTATCATCCATCACGTGTTTCACCAAAATTCACTTGAGCCCGTAGTATTTTTACTTACATCTCTGTATCCATGAGGGATAGTGCCTGAAATATCAGCAAAAGGAATCACACATCCAGCTGGACAATACTTACTGAAAGAGAACAAAATATCAAGTCAGGATATGCATGCACCTACAAATCTCTTACAGTAACAAAAAGTTATGTGTCATTGTGTAAGGATACCTTTTAACTGAAGACCTATAAAATCAGATCAAAAATACTCATAGGTACAGAACAGGAGAACAGACATTTAAAAATATTTTAAAACAAGTCTCAGCTGAAATTACAGTTCCAGTCTCAATATGATGAACAAATAAAGCCAGCATTTTATAATATGAATCCCACATGGCTACTGAAAATTCAAGGTCATATAAGTAACAATATTAATGAATTTTATGAACTAGAGACCTGCATATCTATTGTTTTCCACCCTTAAATACATCATCTGAAAAGTAATGCTAGTTTGTAACAGCTTTTGGCAATGCTTTGATCATAAAAAATGGCCAAATTACCACTAGCTCATAAAAAGCAAGAGGTAAGACACCAGCACCTCTGGAGCAAGCCTGTGCTCATGATCTAGGTCCATTTCATACTGCACACATGAAAATTATTACATCTTCAAGATCTAAAAGCAAAGTAGAGTAAACTCATCAGCATTTTCACCACAGTTCAGCAACAGCTGAAGCAACTCTGTAGGTTCTATGAAAATAGGGGGATTCAGAGACTTTGTCACATGTTGACTAAGGACAGACACTACAACTAGAGCCCTATTTTGGAACCTGGGAAAATGAAGGAAAAACACAAAGATAGCACTTTCAAATGTTTCGGTTGCCATGATTTAAGTTCTCCTGAAAGTAAGCTTAGACACTTTGCAATAGTCTGCAGCTTTAAACATTGTCCTTGCTTTAGATAGAAATGGGGAAGGAGACAACAGGGAAATGACACATTTTCCCCTTCTGAATGTACAGCATTTTGTCTCCACAGAACCTCATTAATGAGCACAAAACTGTGAAATGGGTTTGTAATTTCTAATGCATTTCATCATTTAGAGCTCCTTAGGTAACTTAGGTAATACAAATTTCAACAATTAAGTTGCATACCTGCTGAAATTTATTTATAAAAGCAATATTCCTTCTATGGAAATGAGATATTAGCTCCTATGTGTTAGTGCAAATTAACGAGGTTCTACTGTATACTGCATGTAAGTAACACAAATGGGAAAAACAGGCGGAAGAAGCAGGAGTGCAAATGTCAAAATTCTTCAGCTCTAAGCCTAAGTCATTTGTGTCTCAAGTTCTCTGCATGGCCAGTTTTCAAGCTGCATCAGATTCATGTAAACAAAGCAAAGTAGAAACACTAAAATCATACTTCATTAAAGAGACTGGGAGGGAAACAGGTAAAAATCAGTCTTACTTGAATTCTGGTTCAGAAAAGTGACTTGCATTGTCTAAACAGGTAATTAAGCCTGGAAAGAAAAAATGTTTGGTCAAGAAGATGATAAAGACAACAAGCTTGAATATGCTTTTTAAAGTGCATGAATACATACATCAGCCTCTGAGGTTTAATCAAAAGTCTCAGAACAAAAAACCCCACATTCTACTAAATTTTCTTGTAACAGATTTTGTATTACAGTAGAACCTTGCTAATTTGTCTGAGTAACTAGGAAATCTACTGAGACTATGGCAAGAGATAATACTCCAAAATTCATTTTCTGTGTAACCTAATTTTAATTTATAGCTATATTTCAGAGATAAATCAGAGAGAGAAACATATGCTCTTTTCATAAAATTAAATTAGTAAACTAAAGGAGGCCTGTGTTTTCATCATTTAATGGTTCTGCAGTGCTGAACCCATGCACCCACAAAGAACAAATGTTAGAACGCTGTGTCATTGGTATCCATAACTGATATCACAAATTTTCACATTTGTGTCTACTGTGTATCAACACATATAGTCCAAAATACAGAGAGGAAAGCATCAAAATCCCTACAAAATTAAAAACTGAAACTCTTTATCTGCTCTTTTTAGAATAACTTCCAAATAGGGTTTTTGCCTTCTGAGGCAGATGCTGCAGCTCCTTCATTTCCTTGTGGACCACATGTATATCACTCACCTTTACAATGAGGGGGAAGAGATGCAAAACAAATACAGCAACCTCTTTCAGAGGCTTCAAAGAACTAAAACCAGGGAAAAAAAACCCCAAAAAGACAAAAATCTAGTCAGCAGATTATGTCATTAAATAGCTAAGGGAGTACAAGATGCTGCTACTGAAATAAAAAATTCCACGAGCTTAGTCTGTATTATATACAGTTAGAAAAGAAAACTTGTTAGCTGTCTGACACCTTGACTACTGCTTGAAAACATGCATTTTGTCTTGAATCTGAAGCTGTTTTTTCATTTACTGACAGTTTTACTCTGCTATTAAAGGTAAGCTTTGATACTCTTTCTTTAAAATTACAGCAACTTTTATGTAGACAATCGAATTTCCTACGGAGAAGTATCACGCAAAATGTACTAAATTTTTAGGAATGTCAGAATAAATGAAGTGGTTCTGTGTTTTTACTAGATAGCTCTAATTCTGCCAGCAGAGAAAAATTACCAAATAATTATAAATACCTGATTTGTCAGTGGTTGAATAAGCTGCAAGAAATCCACGTCCAGAAGTGTGAATTCCACTCATGAACTGTACTGTGACTTCATTACTTTTTGAAGTAATTAAACCATCCATTTGAAAGCCAAACCCACAGTATTTTCCTGTGTTGAGATGCAGAACAAATATTGACCCAAAACAACACATGTAATAAGCACCTTATTCAATTCCCAGCCTATTATTTCATCTGCAGTGCAGGCTCACATTAGTTCCGGTGTATATTCAGAAGCAAATATGTGAACATGACATTAAATAATGTGCTTAGTGACCATTTAAAGCACACGGTCCTACAGGAATAGTTTTTGAAAAACAGAACACAAAATAAATATTACAGTAATTTCACACTGATAAGCCGCACCTATTTCACTGAAGAATCGAGCCAATCCCGGAAGTGCGGCTAACCACCAGGTGTGGCTTATTTACAGACAAATTCCAGTGAAATGCCAACCCGGAAGTGCGAGCTGGCTGGGGAGGGAGCTGGTGTGGAGCTGCGGCTGGGCAGGGAGGGGGGTGGGTGGGGAGCTGCTGCGGAGCTGCTGCCAGGTGAGGGTGAGCTGGAGCCACTGGCAAGTGGGCGGTGAGCCGCTGCTTTTGAGCGGCACGGGGAGCCGCTGCCAAGCAGGCGGGGAGCTGCCGCAGCCAGCACCGGGGATGGGAGTGCCGGGCCCACGGCACAAGGGGGGTGCCTGGGGCTGCGTTTAAAGGATTCGCTGGTCTGTGAAACCTGTTTGCAAATTGAGCAACTCACAGCAAACCCCGCAATCCTGTGATTCCATTACTACCTTGTTACTTTGTTGCACATGGATCCTCGCTTTTTTTTTTTTTTTTAAAGTGCGGCTTATCATCCAGTGCGGCTTATTTATGGACAAATTCCACGGTCTTCTCGGCTACTCGGAAGTGTGACTTCTAACCAGGTGGGGCTTATGAGTGTGAAATTACTGTGTATGTCTGTCAATTTCCTTTACAAAGTGAACTGCACTCCCCAACACTAACAAAGTAATTTTAAAAAAATTTAAAGTTAAAATACAAATTCCTATCATTATTCAGAACTTTCTAGGTGTTCCTTATTCAGTTTGTTTTTTTTTTTTTAACAAAGCAAGGGTATCTTCTAATAACAGCCAGAAAAGTTGTTTTTTTTTAAGTTTTGTTTTCAGCCACAGGATCTTGTTACATGAGTGACCATCATGAGACTCCTCTCAAAACACCATTTATCCCCTTCTTCAGGCAAATACACAGTGCAAGCCATTTAAATCTAGCTTAGATAAATTCTCCAGTGCTGCTTGCCCCATGGATATACGGCCATTGACAAACCGTAGAGTGATGCACCTTATGATTCATGGTGAGGCATACTTTTGAGACTATAAATCATTTTTCTAATTCTCCCCTGGCCTCTTCCCTGATTTTTGTCAATCTTTTAGGAAGCAAGCACTAGGAATGGACAAACCATGACTGCAGTAATACCTTGTCAGCTGTATGTGTAGAAAATGTAATATTGCTATTTTGTCTATACTTATGCATCAAAGGATCCCAGGTGCTTTTATACAGCAATAGTACAGAAGGAGAGGGAATTCTCACGTCTTAAATAAATCTGACAGCAGATGCACAGTGATTTAACTATTTTGAAATCTTACAAACTCCTCTAGATCTTACTTACACTAGAAACAAACCTAAACACTGACCATTTGAATCTTCTTTTGATTTTGTGATAAATACTCAAACTTGGAATAAGCACCAGCCCTTAAAATCTCCATTACAAACCCTCTCCATTTATCAATGAACCCACTAACAATTTATTTTTTAATGTAACCAGCCAACTTTTAAGTAATTTTGGGTTAAAAAGGTATGACTGAATTTCAGTTTTTATGTAAAACAAGCATTTTCATGTTAGACTATGTCAGTAGTCTTGAATGGAAAAACTTAAGATCTAAGTCCAGATTTCTCCCACGAAAATTCAAGTCAGTCTTTAATGTCTCCAGTGTCTGTTGCTTCAAACATGAAAAAAAATCCAAACCCTGCCTCATCTGTATTTGCCACTGGTAACATCACTGTTTGTCCATGATTTCTCTGTGATTTAAATGATTTAAGAGCAGAACACACATATTTCCTCAACATACCGTGCTGCTACACCAGCAGACCACAGCTGAAAAGCAACAGAAACAAATGAAGCAGGAATTTACTCGAACCCATTAAGTCCCTCGTAAAAGTGAGTAATAGACTTATCAGAACTTGACGTTCCTTGCCATTTAAGGTATTCAGTGTTTCCTATTTTAGACCAAGTCTGGCTCAACAGTTCCAAGCACATACTTATTTTCACACACACTTACCTAGGTAACAGTTGCAAAAGAGGGTTAATAAATCTAACGCTCCACTAGCCTCCTTAGAAAAATACTCAATTTATCGGGATCAGCACTTGAATTGCACAAAAACAGTTTCAGTGAAGTAAATATTTTTCTCTCTTTCCAAATTAAAGCTTTAGGAAAGAAAATAAAGTTCATCTGCATAATAAAATCTAATTTTAGAAAAGGAAGAATGACAATTCATTTTGAGTTTTATGCAAAGTAACTGTAACAGTCTAAACACCCTACATATACCTTGATGTAGATGATAACACCACACCACTATTTGAAAAAAGCACTGACTTCCAATCATGAAATTCTCCTGAACAGAACAAAAACTAACATTATTAGAGGATGGAGGATATTTGGACTCTACACTTTTTGAAGCTTGTCATCCTTTAACACCACCAAGATGAACAGCTCAAATCAGAGTGAATCTATGTAAAAAGAAAGGCTTTCAGGTAATACATATATAGATATATATTTACTTTTTTATTTTTTAAATGAACATGTTTCTAGTCTTACAGTTCCCCCTTCACTGCTTACAAGAACTTTGCAAGCTACTAGGATATATCAGAGTAAAAAAACCTACACTGTATTGACAATCTCAAAGATTATTACAGGATCTGTGTTGCATTTAGCATACAACTATTGTTTAAAAGTAACAAAAATACCAACAGTTCTATATAAAACAATAGTTTTCAAACAGTGATAATTAAAGCTCCTACCTATCTCTGTCCTGTTGGGGCCAATGCCATTATGAACTCTCAGGTAACTGGAATGACAGGAATCTGAGTCATCAATATCAAAATCACCGAACTTGAGCTGCACTCGTTGGCCAGGCTTCACCCGGATTTCCCACTCGCACACTGTGCTATTGGGAGAGGTCTGGGGGTAGTTTATGGAGGCCAGGGTGCCGCTCTCAGGGCCCAGCACAGTGTGTCCACACCCATCACCTAGGAAAGAACAGAAAGAAATCAGCTCCCACGTTTATCATCAAAGCCTCACATCACACCACACCAACCACACTCCATTTGCACTCACATGCAAATAACAGCAGTGGTGACAAAATACCATTCAACCACCACTGACTTTTGATTAGCTTATCATCACAGTTGACCAGAGAGCTGCTACAAATTCCTCAATGAGATGGGAACTGATCCATAATGACTTAAAAACACCATGGACAGTACAGGAAGCATCCCTACAGGGATATCTCCTCAACATCTCAACAGAAGGAAACAGGTGCTCAAAAGGACAGAGAAACCTGACAATAAAACAAGAGCACACAGGTTTTACTGAGTTACCATACTCACAACATAATGAAAAAGAAGTAGAAAGCCAATGGACAGCAAATAAAATACAGCATATTAAACAACCATTAGCAAACTGCTAATATGTTGATTTCTACTGTACCATTACTTTAATGCTGCCATTCACTCTTATTTGGAGAATAGAGTCAATTTTTCAGAATTTGCTGTGATTCCAACCGGGAGCCTTCTACTTAACGTTTGAGTATTAATTTTAAACACCAATAACAGTACTAAAAACTGATTTGTTTAACAAATGGAAAACAATAGCACAAATTATGTATTGTCAATATTAAATTATAAAAAGCAAACTGATAAATTCAATTACTCAACAGCTAGACACGCATTTCCCCCAGAATGTAGCACAAAAAGTGTATTTCTGTGCTGGTTTAGGAACATGAATGTTCCTAGAGTAACATCTACAATGATCACCAAGTTTCCTATTGTTCCTATTGTTTGGACAGCTACAAGTATTTCATATTACACAATAATATGTGTAGCTGCTTTACTAAATATGAAACGGTAAGCTGAGCTTTAGATACAAAAACTGTACACATACTTAATAATTTTAACTAAATTTCAAAATTCTTAAATGTTTTACATATAAGACTGAGTGGAAAATTAAATCCAATGTACTGAAATGATGTAGAGAAAACAAACCCCTGTATTAAACTAACTAGGTCTGATTAATCTGTTTGCAAGCACACCTAATTTCTGCTAAGAAAAAACTATTCTCCCTATAATCTGAGCACATTAAAGATAGTTGAATGTTATAAAAGCTAAAGAACTTCCAGTATACAGAGAATTATAAACAGATGCAGATGCAAACTGCATGTGTTTATCTTGCTAGCAGTCTGGAAAGAAAATGATACGTCCTTGGAAAAGTTAACTGGAATATCTGCTTAGTAAAATAAAAACTTGTATTTGTGAAGCTGTTCTTCAGCCACGTTTTCATTAATGCAATTTGATTTAAAACACTTTGCTCTGTCCCATGGCAAATATTATTTCCATCTGGATGACATCTGATAAATTACTTGAGTTTTTCTAACACGAGACACCATTGTTCAACATTACAAAGAGGTAACTTAAACTGCATGTTTTATATATCATTATAATCCTGGTTTCTTTCAAAAGGCATGTTATAAACCTAAGAAAAGTGAAAGCTTTATTATGCAGAACCTGTATGGCCTTGGTTTAGTAGCTACTAAGCATTCAAATGTCCGATTTCTGATTAGTCTTAATATGTTAACACTTAACAATAAAGGATTCCTGTTCTAGTAAAATGGCTTTCCACAACCAAATACTCATACACATAACAAAATGCATGGAATTTATTATATCACCATGAATATATTTGTTGTTCTTGTTAATATAATAAATATACTGCAGATATAAAAATAATTATCAACATAAGCAACAATCAGTTTTAGGTTATATCCTAAAAAAAAGCAATGAGCCACTAACCAGTGCTTTTCCTGTCCTGTGATGGGGTAAGCAACTGCTTATTCACTCACACATTGAAAATACTCTGCACATCCACTGACACAGTGAATGTGAAATCATAGTAGCATTCGCCTGTATGGGCAGATACACTGTTCTGAGTGCATTTTAAGGAAAATAAAAATCCCTGCATGAACTATAACGCTCAGAAGTTAATTATTTCTCATTTCAACAGGCCTGTTACTGCAATGCAGTCACCACACAAATACTATTTTATAAACCAGGAATATCAACAATGCACATGATTCTGCACCTTTGATTCTTCCCCATCTTCTTCCATCTTAAGACTATGCTGCTGGAAATCAGACACAAAGGAAAGCCTGGGTCTCCTCTTTGACCCAAAATGTATTTAAACTGTAAATTTCTCCAGTTAAAAGTAGAAAAGAACATGCCTAATGTTCATTTAAACACTTCTCTCCTCCAGTTTGCTGTTCACCTATCTCAAGCCTGAAACAATATCTGCACTATGCATGACAAACAGGGCACAGCTTTCTGATGAGAAAACATCACATTTGGGTGAGAAAACACAAATAAAATATTTTAAGTTTTACAAAGACACTTCTTCATAAAGACTTTTCTTTTAAAGACACATCACTTAAAGAATGTCAACATTACCCCTTACAGTTTGGAACAATGTCTTGTTTCCCATGCTTCACACAATTTAATGGAAACGTCAATATCAAACCTCTTTTTTGCTGTAGGTTTTCCTAAAAACATCAGAGAAAAAATACTCCTCTATCCATATTAAAGAACCTGCTGTCAAATCATACTAGAAAGGTAAGGAAAGGAAAAAAGTTGTACTGAACTGCAGCATCTTGCTATGAAGTCAATTTTAAAAAGTAGCTCATTCTGAAAGGACATTTTACATCTTTTTATTGTATTTCACTTATGGTAGTGGTAAGAGAAATACCAGACACTTCATGCCTGAAGAATTTGAAGATTACCGTGGCATATACAGTCTGCCAAGGGCAGCAGCATCACTCATGAGCTACTTGGAAAATTTAAAAAATCACAATTCCAGTGAAACTTGCAGAACAATAAACCCACATCTTGTTGCACTGGCACTATAAAAGGGCAGTTCTTGAGCCTCTCCATGCAACGTGGTGCTTCATTTTTTTCTGCCATGCTTCTTTAAACACCACTGATGAACTCCAGAGACACATACATCCAGCATCAGGGGAGCAATCTGCAGTACTCAGCACTTTTTCACTGTGGCAGCATATATAGGACAGTATTCACTTCATTCACCTTCAAGTCACAGAATCTTTTGCTTCTGTTAATCTGTGAGAGTGGAGTTTCTGAGAACAAGCGGAAGAGAGACATCAATTCCCTAATACATTATTCCTGGATGGGCTGACAACCTCTGTTGTCAGTACACAGCTGAACAAGTCTCCTGCTTTCTTTCAGACTTCTCTGTCACATCACAAGCCTCCTACATTTGCAGGATAGATAAAGCCCTTTGTAGAAGCACCGAATCACTTGTGCACACATCACACCTGACATGTGGAGATGCACATGTGCATCCAATTTCACACGTCCTGGGGACCAAGTTCACAGCGAAAAGCGCAGCTCTTCACCAAAACTTGTGCCAGAAACAGGAGCACCTCTTAAGTAGTTGGCAGTGAAAGGCAGACTGCTGCCAGGAGAACGATCCATCTATTCTGCAGGCACCTCTGAATGCAGCCTGGATGAACCCTCCTGATAGAGCTCAGATGAATGTGGCACATTGACGCCTGATGCCATCATGCAGATGATAGAAAACAATTTCTCAAAGCCAAATTCTTTACATCAAAAAAATACAGAATTCAGACCAACACAAACATACCAAATCCACAGGATTTTGATACTTGAAGAAAATGTGGAATTTAATAGAAAAAAGGAATACTGGACATACAGGGGTGGGTGCTAAGTTATAATTATCCACAAAAGAAAGAATAACTATACTTTGTAGTTGGGGAATTCAAGTAATCAGAACTTCCCCCCCGTCCCACCCCCCGAGAACAGCTGCTGTTAGCGACTGCTAAACCTGTTCTCACTATCAAAACATGTTTAAAATAATTTTTTAGACCAGTGAATACCTTCCCATTCCTTACTCGGAGAAGAGTGAATGATAAAGACATCAGACAGCTCAATATTATAATCTATAAAGCATAACTGATGCATATCCATACACCAATCTCAATTTTAACACGTGGAAGTGCCTTTTGAACAAATTCAATTCAACCAGTGGGTTTCCTGAGAAGATTTTACATATATAAGCTATTATTTTCTGTATGTTTGGGACTAAATATTGATGTACAGTAACTTCACGATTATAAGCTGCACCTCAATATAAGCCGCACTTCTGGGGAGCCGGGAAGACCACAGGATTTGTCCATATATAAGCCGCACCCGAATATAAGCCGCACCTTTTCTTTTTTCAGGTTTCTTTTCCTTCTTTTTTTTTTTTTCGTGAAGCAGGGTGGGGGTGCTGCTGACGGGCCAGGCAGCACCAGGGCCATGCCGGGAGGGGCCGGCCAGCAGCGGGAGGCGGCAGCACTGGCATCAGCGGGCAGCTGGAGGGGTGGAGTGGCGGGGAGTGCCAGCAGCAGCGGGGAGCAGGAGGGCAGGAGCGTCGGCTGTGTGAGCGGCGGGGAGTAGTGGCAGCGGTGCTGGCAGCGGCGCCGAGCGCTGTCAGTGGTGGACAGCAGGAGTCGGGGGAGCGCTGGCCACACGAGCAGCGGGAAGTGCTGGTAGCGGCAGGGAGCGGCAGCGGCACCGAGCGCCGGCCATGCGAGCGGCGGGGAGCGCCGGCAGTGTCGGGGAGCGGCGCTGAGTGCTGGCAGCGGGAGCGGCGCCGGCAACGGCAGCAGCACTGAGCACCGAGAGCAGCGGGAACGACAGCAGCGGTGGGGGCAGGAGCTGAGGGGCGGGGAACGCCTGTTCTTCTTGCGGCTCGTACTTCCACCTTGGCAATTCTCCTGAAACTGTCCATAAATGAGCCGCACCTGAATATAAGCCGCACTACTGGGGTAGGCTGGATTCTTCAATGAAAAAGGTGCAGCTTATATTCGCGAAATTACTGTAATCAAAACTTTAACTAAACAAAGGTAGAATCAAATCTACAAGTGTCATATAAGCAAAAAAGAGTGTTTTAAAACATTTATTTTAACATCGAATACATAACTCTTTCTGAGTCAATGCAGTACTATAATTTCTCCTCATCTATTCAGCTCCTGTGCTCTGCATTTCCCTACTTTTTATCAGCATACCACTAAAAGACACTGCATCTGCTTTTTGCCTCAGTGTGGGCAAATAAGTTTACACAAAGAACAAAATCATTCCATGAATAAGAAACACTGAGGAATTAAGAGACATCAAATTCTAAATAGCTTTTTCAAGTATTTTCCAATACCCTTATTTGTGTCCTCCAAATTTACTGCTGTTTCCACCAAATTCCATAGCGTGATGCTCTTCAGAAAGGAATCTGTTCCTCTGTCAGAATTAATTTTCTTAACAAGCCAACAAGCACACAGTTCACTTTGATCTTAATGCCATTTATTTGCCTTTGTAACATGCTGGCTTGGGCATTTCATCCCACTACAGATGTTTCACAACATAAAATACCCCACACTGCCACAAGCAAGGCCACAGCTCAATAAACACTCGAAGGCACTTTAAATTAGCACAGCCACAGACAAAAGCAAACCTTGTCTGCCTCTCACTTTTGGCCACATGTTCTCACACCCTTCCTAGTACTGGAGGCAAACATTTATGCAGCCACATGGCCAACCAGAGCAGGGACTTGGCACAAAAATAGCTGTTAGTTTTAACCTAGAGGAACCCCCTAATTTATTTGAGTATGCATATGCAGCAGTGCCTCCCTTGACACAGGGATAAGA
Source organism: Sialia sialis (assembly GCA_009812075.1). Lineage (NCBI taxonomy): Eukaryota > Metazoa > Chordata > Aves > Passeriformes > Turdidae > Sialia > Sialia sialis. The sequence continues at coordinate 4,505,940 of VRYO01001681.1, read as the reverse complement.
CTGTGTGTTAGTAGGGGAACAGCAGCAATTGCTTCTTACACCAGCACTGCCAACACATGTTTGCACTTTAAACAACCTTGAAGGTAAACCAGAGAGGCAGAAACCATCCCAACCCCGGGAAGAGCAGTCACACAGGAGTGGTGCACTGGCTTGAGGAACCAAGCTGGCTGCAGAGAGCCCCAACCCACTGCCTCCACACAGTGCTGGGTTTCACCAACCCAACCCTGAGGCAACCCTTGGTGCCACTGCCAGCGGCAGGGCAAGGAGTGGAACAGAGGTGGGATTATGGCTGCCTCAGTTTGATTTACCTGCTGTGGGGCACCCTTAGACAGTTAATGAAATTATAGCATGAGGTTTAACAAAGACAGGAACAGGACAAAAGCACAGTAAGCATTTTGCTTTTCAAAATGTTGGCAGCTCAGTGGGGTGACAGGAGAGAGTGAAAGGAGACAGAGGCTGATTCTTGTTCTTACAGCAAACGTACAAAATTTAATATGCCATTACATCGAAATTTTACTGTTTTCATTTACAAGACAGGCCACGTGCTGGGCTAGTGATAATTAGCACTTTGTTATTTTAATCTGTACACGCAGCTTTACAATCATCCTCTCTGGAACTCCAGTCTTAGCCTTCAGCCACTGAATTTTGTACAAAAGAGTAACTCAGGAATCCTAAATTTAGCATCCAAAATATGATAACATTTTAAAATAAATTATCTAAAATTATTAAGTTGTCAGAGCAGGTAAGACGTGCTTTCTCTGCTGTCATGTACTAACTGAACTGACTGCTTCAAAAGAAGAGACATCAGCGGTGTAAGACTGTTGCAGAGTTTTTACTTACTGATGCCAGGGGAACAATATAAGTCCCCAGGGACAGCTATGACTTGCTTACCTAGTATGCTGGCAAAAGAAGGCTACAAAGATAGGCTAGGCATGGTGTAAAGTGATTTACATGAGTCTGTGAGAGGACTGTGTGTTCAATGGTACATAATGCAGAAGCCCCTCTGATCTGCTGCCCAGGCTGACTCACAGTGACAGCTCATGCTCTATGTCTTTGTTTGGCTGGCACATGCAGCTGGCCCACTTCCCAAAACACAGCATTTACTTTGCAATCTGCACCAACACTTTCTTAAAAATAAACACTGTTGTGCTTCAGCGCTTTAAGTGCTACACGGATGAATAAATGAAAAATAACACACAGATGGTCAAGCAAAACACCATGAGAATAAGCAATGGTAGTGGTCAGAATGGGCTTCAAATCTCCTGGAAGTTCTTCAAACTTCTCACCACCCAAGGACCAGATGAAATTTCACAAGCCTCATGTCAACTAAGAGGCAAAAAGTTCTCTAATCATACCAATAATTTACATGCTAAGTTAACACCACACTCAACATTTCCCCCCTTCCTTTTCCAGTTCACAAATGGGACTGTACAGCCTAAGCTGCAGATCCATGGTGGCAGCACCATCTTGCCTCTCATGAGCAGCTGCACCTTCCCTGCTCCATCCACTGCCAGTGCTCATTGTGCCCCTGTTGGGCTGCTTCCCAGTTCTGAGCCCAGGTTCCCATCCCAGCTACCCTCTGCTGGGTGAGGGATGGACACAGCTCACCAGCCACTGGAACCTGAACAATGCAAAGGATGGAAGGTAGGGACAGGGAGGAGCCAGCAGCAGCCACAGGTAAGAACAGTTTTTGGCCCGTGGAATCAACAGAAGCCGGCAGGGAGGAAGATCCTGGTTTGGGTACCTGAACAGAAAGAAGGAAGTGTGGATGCTTTCAAAAAGAAAACCTGAAAACACAGTTGTCACTGAAAACTAAAGAACATAGTTGTCATTATTTGCACCCCACAGCTACACCAATAACAGAGAATTTGAATATGTTGCCATTAGTTAATGACAACAGTCCCACTCCACATCTGTGCACCAGCAGTTCCTTCTCCCGGTGTAGGTGGCATACAGCATCATCTTAGTTTCTAACATTAATTTTCTAATCTAAATTCAAAATTACAACAGGGACTGTCTGAAGTTTCCCCATTTTGAATGACTTGGCTTCATTCCAGCATCATAAAATTTAATATAACATTTAATATACAATCTGTTCTAAAAGGCACTTCATTCCTAATTCTGTCTTGCAGATATTCCTTTAAAACAAAGATGTTGTCACACTTTTTGTTGTCACCCTAAGAATACAACCAGTAAAATAATTATGTGCTACATTATGTACTGAATAACAAGATGATGAACTAGGAATATGACAGCAAATTTAAATGCTTGAGTCACCATTTTTTAAGTGCCAAATTTATCATAAAAAGTACAGTGAGAGCATGTAGGAAGCCAGTCTGTGAAGCTCCAGTAAAAACTATCTGTGAACTTTAAGCTGGCCCATCAGCTTTGCTGTACCTTCTTCATAGCAAGAAGAAAACAATGCCTTGTGTAGGAGGACTGCAGAGCTTGAAAGCATGGATTTAAAAATGAAGATTAAAAGTAATGCTTTATTTGAAATTTTCAACTATACTTAGGAAAAGGACAAAAAGTGAACATCACTAGATTCAATACACAAGTGTTGAAAAGCATTCAATTTAATGCTCTCCTCTTTCCTCCCTTGTGATAATGAGATGTACTTTGACACCTGTACACAATTGCATAAAACCAGAATTGAACAGATAGTGGTTTAGGGCTTCTTGGTTTATCACAAAACTCAGATTTGCAAAAGAAAAATTAAGCACCAGTGGCTTCTTTCCACTACACTGAACAAGGCAAGATTTTTTTTTTTTCCATATCTTAACAATTCTGGTGCAAAGTTAAAATAACCAGATATGGGCTTTAACTGGCTACAGTCCTGTTGAAGATGCAGCAGCTGCCAGCTGTGTGGTCTTCCAGGCAAGCATACATGCACAACATACACAGCCTGTGTGCTATATCTCTGTGATACGCTATCCCTTCAGAGGCAAAACCGCTGAACTCTGAGGAGTAACCATGCAAAATTGCACCATGTAATTCATTTTGCCACTCAAGATATTGAGGATCTTTCACCTGCCTCATTCCTGTGAGGCTTCTCTCCAGAAAAAAACCCATGTATACATGCAAGTAGCTATGGCTTGTCTTGCCAAGTCTAATTAAAACACTTCACACATCCTATTTTTAATTTTATATTGGGGTGAAACTGAAGAGAGCTGTGGCACAACTGCTAAAACAGTTCAGTGTTATCCTTCAACATTGGAAGTTGCAACTGGGCACTGAAACAGCTACTCCTTCTACTCCAAGAATTTGCAAGTGAGAGAACTGAAAGATTCCTCTTCAAAGCTAAGGAACATTTGAGATCTTATGATGACCCAATCTAAGTTTAGGAAAATCCCAAAGGGATCACTGAATAGAAGGAGAAAATGGTACTCAGAAATGAAAAATAATTATCCTTTTGCAAATCTGGAATAATTTTACAGAACACTTATATGCAAATCTTGATTAAATGCCAGGTCACAATAAACAGTATAGTGTGATGACTGACAGCATCACTCTGAAAAGCATTTACACAATCCTTCTGTTTAGAAATCATGACAGAAGAATTGTCTGCTCACAACCATTGATGCAAGGAAGTCAAGCTTTTCAAGTTCTCTTTTCCACCATTAATAGTATTCACAAGGATGTATCAAATTATTACCTCCGACAGCACTTAAAGAAACAAGAAAATCAGAGGGGATGGATTCAAGAAATCATTCTATCAGAAAAACCATTTTGGGGAAAAAAAATTAAAAGAGAATCCATGTGACCTCATGCACAACCCATCAAATTCCAGCAAGACTGACAATCCAAAGATGAGCAGCTGACAAAGATGGTCATGTTGATGGACAATATTTCAATCCCAGATAACAAAACCTCTTCCCTGAGCTAAAAGTGTATCTGGAAAACTTGAAAATCTGGGAGGAAGATTTAGAGGGGGGATTAACTAGCAAAGATGTAAATTGGGAAGGGGAGTGTTTAATAAAGCATATGGATGATCTGATCATTGATTTTATTTCCACTTTTCAGTTAATAAATGATGTATGATCAATGCAATATGGTTAATAAGCCAGTCTCCTGTGATTAGTTGAATTGAGTTTTCAAATCATGAAGAATGTTAAAATGTTATACACTAATTTAAAATTTTACTGAACAATGAAAAATGTTAACAAAATCAAAAGATACCCACACAGAACAACAGCAACAAAAATAATCTTAAAATAGGTGTTTGTTTTTAATACTGCAATTAAAAAACCCACTGTGATAGAGTTTTGCCAATGAAACTCAAACTCTGGCATAAAGAAAATGCCAGAAAAATACTTAAAAAAAAAAAAAAAAAAAAAAAAGAAATATTGAAGGACTACACAAGTAAAAAATTCCACAGACTCACTCTTTAAAAAAAAAAAAGAAAACAACAAACAAAAGCGGCAAGTTTGAACCTGTCTGATCCTAATTTATAAGTAATTTTACACAATGATGCTTTCACAGTCTACTGAAGAGCTGAAAGGCCTTTAAAGTATGATTTCTTGTGCACCTTGACTACTTAAGAGTTGGCTAGTCACTATTCTAACTAAGGGGAATTCAGGAAGTTGCATTAAATTTCTTTCCAGAAAGTTTTCAGACTTGAGCAAAGGCATCTAGAGAAAAAGACTTTTAATTTATTTCTAAAGATAGCACGCTTTAAACACCTGGAGAAGAAAACAAACATAATGCAAAAACAACTCCCCATCTGTTTCTAAGACATTCTTTAAAATGCACATACTGGTATTGCCAAGAATGGCACAAATGAGTTCACAAAACTGGTTCAGCTTCCACAACAACATTTACTAATGCGATAGCAATGCACGCAACTATCACAGCCATGGTGCAGAACTGGGACCTCCTGCGACACCACTCAAAAACAAGAGGCGTGGAATTTCTGCTAACAGGACAGAAATCAGCATTTTTCAGGAAGATACTGAGAACAGAGGTTCCTAAGTTTAGCAGTCAAATACCTATAGGAAAATAATGATTACCTGAGTCACAATGCACAACACCCTTGTACAGACACCAGTGACCAGGCCCACACATCCTCCTCACATCAGCAAACATTAAAAAACAAGCACATACATAGTCAGTCCCCACTTATACATATTCTGCTTCCAGGAATCCTTATTCTTCAAAAGAATATATTTTTTTAGATGCAATTGCCAGTAGCTGCTAAGAATCTTTGCATTCTAATGGTTCATGGACTTGCATTTCACATTGCTATTGCAAATATATTCCAGTTGATTTATAGCTAGAGAGGTCAACTCAAATCACAGTCTTATTGCAAACAAAATATTTAGAGATATGAGTTGTCACCTACTGCAAAGATATAAACACATAAGCTTGATTTTCAGGATGCAACTAAACTCACCAAAATCAAAGAGACAAGTAATCACTGAGCTTCAGTATCAGCCAGCTGTGCTGGTCCAAATCTTACAGACTGCTAACTCACTGAAAAATATTTTACTTTGGTATTTGCAGAGAAAATACAACCCAAACAGAAGTGACAACTCCAAACACAGAGATTTTGAAGAAATGCCTACAGGAAGCATGCAAATGCCATAAGCAGTACCAAGTGACTGTGTTACAATTCCATGATCCAATTGATTGAAATACGGAGATAGCTAAACAGTATGAACTATCTGCTTTAATTTCATTTTCTGGAAGAGTTTAGCAATCACAGAGAAATGTCATCCTCTTAGAACTCTTCACCAAGGGGAAACCAAGTGGTCATTCAGGGAAACACCAGAAATTACATGCTTGAAAAGAAAGCACAGGTTAAATGCTTCTTACCGATTGAAGGGCTGGTGTTTGGGGTTTTGGGGGCTTTTTTTTCAGGTGCTAGACAAAAAATGCAACAACCAGAAGCCATTTTCAAAATGAGTGTTATTCTGTGGTCCAAAGGTCAAGTCATTATCAGATTTTCAAATACAGTTTTTGTTTCAAATAACACAAAGTGTTTGGTTATAAAGCAACAAGCTCAGACTGTGAAGAGCACAGCTCAAGATGTTTGCCTCCAGTAATGGATGGCAAAGGATGTAGTTCAGCAAAATTTGGTGTTTCATACTGCATTAATGAACAAGCTTCACAGATAACAACCCACCACTTTGTATTAAAAAACCCTCAGGACCGAAAATTCTATCTTAACGTGAGTTACCATGTGGCTTTCTACATCAATTACTCCCACTTCTCCCTCTCCACCTCACCAAACTTCAGTTTAATAACCAATCCACACTCTATGCTTGGATAATGGTTTCAACGATACAATTTTAAATAAAAGGACCCTGAATGTTCCATAATATTTGATTTAGAGAAATTAATCCAAAAGCAAATCAATCAGAAAATGCAGGAGGAAAAGGAAATACAGTAATTTCACACATATAAGGTGCACTGGGTTATAAGGTGCACTTCCAGGTGGCCGGGAAGTCCATAGAATTTGTCCATATATAAGGCGCACTGGCCTGTAAGGCGCACTTTTGTTTTTTGGGTTTTTTTTAAAGCGAATATCTGTGTGCAACAAAGTAACGAGTTAGTAACAGAATCACAGGGTTTTCTGTCTAGCCTTTAAACACAGCCCCAGGCGCCCTCCCCAAAGCACAGGGCTCATTTATAAAATGGGGGTGATAAGCAATGGCTTTTTTAAAAGCCTTTCAAATTATGGATGAAATAGCCAATATAGAGACATTTCACGATATGCTAAGCAGCAATTCCAACAAGGATTGCATTTAAACTGATGATTATCTGAGCTATGAAAGCTGATGCATTCAAGGCAGCCTTTAACCAGCTGATGACTGAAATTACACAGAGCAGCAGCAATCTCATTAAAAATCTAATGCATCATTTCCCACACCATAAAGCAGGTTGGCAGAATTGCAGAGAAAGGAGACATTTATGTTCCCCTTACATGAATAACATAAGAAAACACTCTTGAAAATCTTGAAAGCCAAACATCTCCATTCAGTAGCAGGAAAATAATTTTCCTAAAGACTGCACTAACATACTAGATAGTAGGCTCAAGATGCATGCAGTAACAGCATACAAGCTTCTGAAAGAACATATACATTCCTTTTTTAACACCAGCTCAGATACTTGATTTTTATAGCCACACACATACAGTTATATATATATATATATATATATATATATATAAAACCAACATGCACCACTTAAATCCAAAATGCAGTACATTCTTGTGAGTATGAGAGCTCCAAAGGGTATTTACACAAAAGGGTGATTCCTGCATTCTTTACAGGAAAGGATGAGGCTAGCACAACCTCAGCAGGCTCCCAGATGAGCTGGGCTGAACCAAGGCAGAACTGGGAAGAACCCTCCCAGAAAGGATGCTCTGCAGAATGTATGGATGTACCTTTTGCCTACCAGATCCACATACCCACTTCAAATAAGGCTCATTAACTGGAGGAGGAAAAATAACATTGCTGAGATTCTCATTTTCAAAACCAAAGAATATTCACTCTTTTTAACTCTATATTTCCAGTACCAGCTCACTTCCCTTCAGGAACAGCATTCCTCCACAAAATTCTTTTTAGCATTGCTCCTCCTCTCCAAATCTATCTTCAAGGTGCAATGCTGGAAAGTTAAAAATAGCATCAGAAAACCTGAAAAAGCCTATCCTAACTTTAAGCCCTGGTCTTGAAAACCTCTTCCATACTTCTCAATACAGGGATGAAAGGGAATTGCCTCTGCAGTCCTGCCTAAATGGTACCAATCCCTGAATCTTCAAGCTGCACAACTGCATCCTCAAAAAACTCCGCACTCTTAAGTAAAACTGCCCCATTAAAAAAGCAAAACAGTTCATTTGAGCACTGCCCTCCTCCTCATAAAACACTTAATCTGATGTTAATTTGAGGGACAATAAATCTCTCATGAAAAGATCTGAGGGTCTTTTTAATCGAAGTAATTCCTTCTGGGTTTGGCTGTGGCTCCCTTCTTTCCAGATGACCCCAGACAAGGTTGGATAAAAGGGATACACAGGGCAGTGAGACACCACCCAATCTAATTTAGCAAGAATAGAAAGTAGCAGTTGTGCACAAGGCAGCACATGGCCATAGCTCATGTGACAGAGGTTTTGTGGCAGTGCTTTGTATTTGCATGCCCAGAGCTCTCTGCCACAGAAAAACACACACCTTCAGTGGGCTCACCAGCCCTTTATAGAAAGAAATCAACTCTTCCAGGACCCTGAGGGAGAAGCTGCAGTCTCCCTCCATCTTGCTCAGTTGCTGGATATGTAGCTAGAGCCATCTTCCCCTTGCCTGATTCCTTCTCCCCAGACTAAAGCTGATGGATCAGCACCTGCTCAATTCTGCCTACTGCCCTACAGGAGGGACAAGCAGAGGTGAGACCAGGAGTGCTGTGGAGAGAAGTGCACACCGAGGAACTGATGAGAAACAAGGAACACACAAATGATCCAAAATACTGCGGCTGAGTCCCGGAACAGGCCATGGAAAACCATTTCATGAAGCTCAGTGTGCACAGAGCCATGAGTTGTCTTACTTCACCTTTCAGATGATGATAAATCAGTACCAGACATTCAAAAATTATTTTTCCCTGCTACATCAAAGCAAACATTTTTAAGCTACAGTGATGAATCACTTTTTTGCACTTTCTTCAATGAGGCTTGAGCACACAACAACATCCTGATGGGCTGCTATTTGATTAGAACAAAACGTGGCAATCACATTTGAAAACAAGCATCCAGCACTATTTTTTTTGTTTCAAATGCAAATAAATCTACTGCAAATAAATCTACTTCAAGTCACTGGGGAATCAGTTTCAGAATAAAAGGTTCTTTTCAACTTTAAGCACTTTTTCCCAATTTTACAGGTACACTGGTATCCAGCAGGAATCCCAACAAATGGCTACCAAACTAGTTAGTGTCATAACAATGTTCTTGCTCCTACAGACCCTTCAAGCTTCACACTTTCAGAATTACTAACACATTGTTCAACTTCTACTTTCATGAAAGCTAAGCAGCCATTCCTCCTGTGGCTCTGTTTTTCTGAATTAAAAAAAAAGAAGTTAAACTTAGCTAATGAAGAAGACCATATTAAATTTATGTCAATACCTAAACATCTGCTAAGAGCAATGTTTCTCAAAATGCAATCTACAAAGAGCAAGAAGTTTAGCTGCTGCCTTGCTTTTATTCACACCTGCCCAATTACATGAAAAACAAAACAAAAAATACTCTATATCAATTTCTTTGCAACCAGGAACTAGATTCACTAAACAACTGTTTCAAAAATCACAAGAGCTGACTTGCACAGGCATTAGCTGGACAGTCCCCAAAGCACGAGGTTATGAAATGCACCACAGGGCATTTCTGAAGGTGTTAGAGCTAATAAAAATGCTCATAATTTTCAAACACAGCTGCACACTCAAGTTTAAGTCCTTGAACAAGGAATTCTAAATTTATACACTGAATGATTTTATATATAATAGACTGAAAAAAAATCCCACTTGAATCCTACAAGACAATACAAGTAAGCTACAGTGAAAAACATATTCACTATAGCAATACCTGTACTTTTTCATTTCTCAGTTTGCTGCTGTCTGGAAGGAGAGGAGCACCATTGGACCCAATACTAAAAACAAGCTTCACATTGACCAAAATAATGTTACTTTTACATCAGTTCATACCAGGAAGGTACTCTACAGAAAAGCATGTGAGAAATGGAAACACTATCTTAAGAAAAAGATTTAAATATAATGTTTGCGAGGCTTAGAGCCACTGAACAGTAGAAAAGAAAACAAATAATTGCTTATTAACAGAGGATCCGCCACTCCAACATAATGAATGAGGGTAGGTTCCTACACAGTATCTCTCTCTCTGTACTTTTATAAAAGAGATTAAAAGCAACTTTAATTGTGGAATTCCCCAGGACTTGGTTACTTTTGCTGTCAATCAAGATACTTTCAGAAGTCTGTTCACATATTTAATGCCCTAACTGAGCAATAACTTCGTGAAGACCTTCAAGAACTTCAAGACAGCAGCTTCTCCTTACCCAAATAAGAATTATGTCAGCATTTAGAGATATAGAATATGGGCTCCCTAACCTTCTCTGGAATAAGATAAATGAAAGTATTTTGGCAACAGTCCCTCACTAGCAGAACTCCTCTTAGAAGCTCTAGCAGTTTCTCATTTCGAAGCATTGTATTTGACAACACCAGAGCCCCTCACCTCAAAACAAGCTCTGCTTTTCATTAGCAAATAAAATGAAGCTTGTCAATAAAGAGGTTCCCCTCCTGCTCAAGAGTGAGACTTCTGAGCAAACGTTAAGCATTATCTAGAGAAACACTGCAAATTGAAATTCTGGGTAGAAGCTCTTCAGCAGCAGTTTCCCGAAGTACAGAAAGATAAAGTTTCACACATACCTATAAAAGCCTGTTATTCTGGCAAGCGCCACTTCTTGCTGCATGGTCCCACCCTCTCTAACACATCCGTGACTACTCAGTGAGCCAATTTGACTCAAGCATCTGCAGGTAAATTATGACTCTTCCCTGCCCCCACAGTTATTTCAGTTTTCTCCTAGAATAACAAACTCAGTCTGCTCACCAAAAGGTCAGACAAGTGTCACGTCAGCACAAGCATGGATGCTCCCACACCATGAACTAACACCTTGCTGCTGCTTGCCTCATCCAGCAGCAACCTTCAAAAGGCTAAATGTTAAAACAGCCCAATTTCCTCTCAAAAGCAAATGGGTCTTCTCCAGATCTATTATTAATTACAAGAAAACAAACCCAGCTGTGTCAAATGCTTATTAGCATTAGTTTTGTACATATTTAAATGCTATTAGTTGGAAATAAGAGAAAAATGTAAGTCCACACAAATACCTTGCTCTAAGGATACACCACTGAACTTCTCCCATTCAATTAATTAGTAAAATTTTAATTTAGATGCAAAACCTGTAGAGTGCATTTAATTCCTATTCCTTTGTGTATTTAAATGCAGCATTTCTGAAGTTCAACCACATTTCCATCTCTGACATGGAATAAAAGTTATGTGACAATTTAAACAGTTTCTGAAGAGATTAGTTTCTGAAACGATTTCAGACCAGCGCAAGAAGCAGGTGGAATTGAAAACCACAAAATTAATCTTCCCAAACGCAGAAGTGAGTTTCAAGATGCTGTCAAAACACTCACTCCCACCACTTTGTCCCAAGCACATGATCAAAGTGACAGTCACAGTGGCATCCTCTGATCTCCTGCCATGATTTGACCAAACTCTGCCTCGTAATTTTCACAGTGCTAAAGCCTGCTCATTAATTCCACCCAAGGAGGAGAAATCTCGTCGAATTCTCTAAACAAAAATAAAAAAAAAACAACAAAGCCTACTACCCTGTCACACGTTCCGGGCACGCACCCTTATATACGCTTCTGCATACTCTTGGGCGAGTGTAAGTTTATTTTCACAGCAAGCAGAATTTCCCTTGGCTCAAACCGAACACTTCACAGCGGGCAGGCAGAGGAAACCCCAAATCCCACACAGCCCCTGCCCTGCCCCTGTGCCCCGAGCTCCCTCCACAGCCCCGGCCGCGCCCCCCGGCTGAAGCCCTCCCGCCGCCAGCGACGAAAAAACGATTCTCGTTTAGTTTTTGGTTTGCCTTATTTTTTCCCTTTTTATTTTTCCTCCAAAACGGGGCTCTTCTCTCGCCCTTTGTTGGCCGGGGAGGGGAGAGGTTCGGCGTGCAGAGCCACATGCCGAGGGCCGCCCCCTCCGAGCAACAGAAGCCCGGAGGGCTGGTTTCCCTCCTTCGGCCGCCGGGGCTGCGGGGCTCTCCCGCCACCGCTCTCGCACCCACCTTTCTGCGCCTCGGCGCCTCGCAGCAGCAGCAGCAGCAGCAAGAGGAGGAGGAGGCTGGGGCGGAGCAGCGAGGCCGCCCGCCGGGTCCCCGCGGGGAGCGGCCGCCCCGGGCTCACCATGCCCCGCCGCATGGCCGGCGCGCCCGGCGGTCCCAGGGCATCGCGGGCTGCGGGGCGGCCGCGCCGGGCCGCGTCTGAGCCCTGCGCGCCCGCCAGCCCGCCCGTCCCCCGCGGCCGCCCAACCGCTTCCGGGGGCGCGGCGGGGCCGCCCCGCTTCCTGCCGCCCCCTCCGCCGCGCACCGCCGGCCCCAGGCGCCGCCGAGCCCCGGGCGGCTGCGGTGCGGCCCCGCCGAGCCGAGCTCGGGGACCCCTCCGCTCCCGCCCCGAGCCGCGCCCTCCCGGCCGGCCTGCGCCGGGCTCACGGTCCCGGGACCGAGTCCAGGGAGCCAGTCCCTGAATTCCCGCTCTCTTCCACCGCCGCTCTCGTCTGCGGGCTGGCTACGGCTATGTCACCTTTTTTTTTTGAGCTTTTTTCCCCCCTCCCCAATAGAGATTAAGGCAAAATTTCTGGGAAGTACCCAAACAAAAGTCGTTGGAAACACGACTATTGCTGTTGTTAATAGAAAGGATAATCTGGTGTCAAAGCAGTCCACACGCAAACGGGAATTCAGTCCTAGATGTGGAAGGGCTTGGCTATGAGGTCCCAAGCCGTTGCAGCTTTATCCCTTATCCCCCAGCTTTTGAACACGCACTGTGTGTGACTGGAGAGCTTTCCCTAAAGGCTGAAGTCAACCGCAGGAAAAAACAAGCTTTTTAAATAAAACAAAACTGAATTCTCAAGTCTTAAAATCATGAGATTTTAACCACTGTTAGGATCAAAGAATCACCTTTCTAATACCAGCATTATGGAAAGGAGCATTTTCTACGTGTTTTTCAGTAGCAGATGAAAAGAATGTAATTTTCAGGTCCTGACAGAACATCGTGTCCATGCTTCCACAGCTGCAATCACAGCCCAGGTTCCTCCCAGCAAGGTTTAAGGGTCAGGAGGCAGGATGGGAGCCACACCTACACAGACATCATTTCACATTTCTCTCAGCTTCATGATTGAAGCACTCAGCACTCCGCGGACCACGCTGTCTCTCACCAGAAAGCAGAAGGGACGTGGGACTCCCCAGTTTCCAAAGATCAGCCTCTCAGCTAACGTAGGCCTCAAGGTTCATCCTTTCTGCTGTTGCACGTCAATCCCCCGTGGCATCCAGATCCAGCAGTTGCACTGTAAAACGTGTCTTGCACTGTAAAATGTGTCTTTTGGAACAAGTTGTTCTCTACTTCTCCAAACAGCTCTATGAAACAGATACTGCTTCCTGGCCAGGACAGTCCAGTGCTGGCCCCACCAAAATGGCCCCACCAAAAATCATCTCAGGAGTCTGTCTTACCCAATTCACAGAGTTGCTTGAGGAAGTATTTAGATTATGTTTAGTAATTGTTTTAACATTACTATTCCTTATTAGGATGCTGAAAACTGAACTATGTCCGGTCTATTCTTACACCTTATTAAGGGCTTTGTATAAAAGCTATTATAGCCTGTTGACAAAGAAACATGGAGGGCATTATGTCTCTTCCTTGAACATATCACCCATACCACAAATCACAGAAGATTCCAGAGTAAATTCAGTTGCTCAGACTAATGACAGCAAAATTTTGTTGCACATTTTTTATTTGTTTTTCCCATACTTGTGCCATAGCTCCTACGAGGTGGCTTCTCATGTACTTAGGGAATTATAAACATGAGGATTTTAGAACATTTCTTATTTTTCCCAGTTTTAAACCTTTTAATGACATGGGAAGAGACCCCAATACAAGCAAAGTCAATGGAAGTGTATCACAGATGAATCTTTTTAAAGTCATCTTTTAAGATGTAATAACCACCAAGACATCTCACAACACTTAATGGAAGGTGAATCAAAAATAACTTGCATACATTGCTTTGTCTTCCATTCACCAGACACAGAAGTTGATGCCATAGGTCACGTGAAGCCGTTATAGCACTAAAATAACATCCTTTCTATACTACAGAGACCACATTCCTAAGATCACCAATCATTGGTAGGATTTGTTGTGTACTGGAAAAATCACTCCTTGAATAATTTGCGGCTTAGTGGTGCTATATATTAATTGGAGCATCTGAACTTCCTAAACGTAATTCAGTAACAGTCTCTGGTGGACCTGACAGAGGTTTTCTCCTGTATTATGTTCTGTTGTCAAGGTGTTTTGTGAACTTGATTTGACTACTCTAAACGGTTTATTTGTGCATGTAAAAGAGGAATATCGGAATTTGTGAAAGGATTGATTTCTAAATGAGGTGTGAAAACTTGCAGAATTCCAAAGAGCAGCCAGAGGCCAAATTTGCCTAATCTATCTTGGAAGTGTATCCCAAAGCTACATTTCCTGACCACAAATGGTTTTTGTGGACCCTAGCTTACATATTTTGCAAAGGGAACACCACCATCCTGACAGAAGCAATTAAAGTTTCCTGACAGAAACTATTAAAGGTTACGCACCTTAAAAGACTCAAAGATTTATAGCCTCTACAGAGCCAAAGGATTACCAATGCAACTGTTTGAAAGGCTTGTCCTAATATATGGTTTTCATGTAACAGAACAATCTGAAGAATTAGATAAATCCAGGTGGTTACTATGGCTTTCAGAATCTTCCTTCTGAGAAGATTCCAGCATATAATGAGTTTAGGTACACCAGCTGCAGAGTACTGCATATTTTGGTCTGAGAGATTTCCCAGGCAGCTCATCTGGGCCAAAAAATTGTGTAAGAAAGACTCATTTTCAGTTTGTGACTTAGAACTGTCACTGTCATTAAATCAAAACAGATACAAAATTAAAATGCTGTAGGAAGCAAACATAAATATAATAATATATGATAACAAGCTCATAAGGCAAGTTGCCAATACCTCTTACAAAATCAGCACAAATACTGTTTTTTCAATATGGTAAGACAAAAGACCAAACCAACTCCTCAGTGCTAATAGAAGAATGTTTAGCAAACTAAGCATTTCTGTAATGTTTCCTTCCCATTGTGAGTACCTTCTAGAGGTAACTGAAACTATCATCTCCATCTGGTTCTCTCATTTCCCTGGAGAAACTTCTGAGTGCTGGGCTACTTTCCCACCATAGCTCTCTAGATTTTACATTCTTTTGTTGCGTTTTGAAAGCTGAATTCAGCTGGAGGACAGGACTGCTATTGAGTGAGAACACCACAAGAGCAATTCCGAGTTCTTGCATCCGGAAAGGAATAGCCCCATGCAACAGTACAGTCTGGGGGCTGTTTGGAAGCAGAAATGGACCTTGGTGTCCTAGAGGAGTGTGAATGTGTGTCAGCACTGTGCCCTTGCAGCCAGTGTGGCCAGCAGCATCTCGAGCTGTAACAAGAGGGCCAGGGGAATGATCTTTGTAACACCTCATCTCAGTGCTGTCACTTGTTTGGGGCTTCCTCTAGTAACAAGAACAATATTGACACACAGAACAGAGTCAATCAAAACTCCTCCAAAACAATCAGGGGCTGGAGAACATGATGCACATGAAGAGGCTGATATAGCTGGGTGCTTTCAGCTCAGAGAAAAGGAGATCTTGTTGCCGCTTACAACTACCTGGCTGCAGGACTGGAAAATGGAACAGCCTCTTCTCATAAGTGCACTATGATGGCACAAGAACCAACAGACACAAATTACAACTCAGTAAATCCCATATTCTAGATAAAAAGGAAAAAAAACACCATGAGGATGGTCAAACACTGGACTGGGTTGCTCAAAGATATTGTAGGACCTCCATATTTAGAGATGTTTGGGGCTCCCTTAGCCCTGATCTGCTTAATCTATGAGACCTTTTGGGCAAGGAGTTGAACTAGATAACCCCTGAAGGTCCCTTCTGACCTGTTATGACTGTATGATTCTAAGGCACCAGGTGATGTGCAATGGGTCCTATAGTTCCAGGTGATGTTCTAGGACCTAGCTTTTGTTGCCCTTGGCTACTTTTTTTCATCTCATTTGGGATTTCTAGGTTTTGTCATAGCTTTCAGTAAAAGTCATTCTACTCCTCTCTTTGCTCTCATTTTTTCTTTGCTCCAATTTTTATTGCCTATTATGCTGATTATTTTTTAAGAGTAACAACAAAGTCTCAGTTGCTGAATAGGTTTTAATTCATCCTTTTAGAAAGGAAAATTGATATTGATTATATATTACTCACATCAATGTACATGATTAGTCATCCTCAGAAACACATTTATAAAGCCATGATATATTTACCTGAGGTTCATTATTAATTCACTTCAGATAGGAGCCTCAGGACTGTACATGAAGCACATTTATTTGACAGTCTAGAGTTATTTGTTTGCTGAGTGGTTTGTGCTTTTAACATTTAATTCTGGATTATTTTACTAAGTATTGGGTATTATTTTAGAAAGAAACATTGGTTAATTTTACTGTGCTGAAAGTCATTATCTGGGAAAAACAGTAGCATAAATTCCAAGATTTTTTTTTTTTTTTTTTTTTTTTTTTTTTTTTTTTACATTTTTACTGCACTGTATATATGAAACAATTCAGGAATGCTGGTGATAAAAATAAGCTTTTTTTTCTTATTTAAACACTGTAAATTGAGAAGGAAAATATTAGGGAGGATTTCTAACTGTCTTCTACTCTCGAACAAGTTCATGTTTATTGTATCAATGCCCAGTACTACTAAGATCCTTCAAGCAAAAGCAGAAAAACATTAAAGATGAATTGTATCTTAGAACTGTGGGGTTTGTACATTTAAATAAAAGCAGTATTTCAATTTAAATTCCCAGGATACAGTGAATCCTACAGCTCAGTGAAAGCTGAAAGAGGAGTCTATGATTACTATGGGATTAATTATGCACATAAGCACAGGTAAAATTTTAATCATGGCTTTAGCTTCTGTGGGAATTAAGAGCATACATAAGTTTGTATCTATTTTGCTTAATCAGGAGCTATGAATCAAATATTTCCATACATTTCCTCTCTATTTTATAGTTAAGATACTGCTCTTCATATTCTCTTCAATGCATTACATTTTTGTCAGGACTTAGTTTTGTCTTTTAGCTTTTATTCTTGCCTGCAAAACCCAGGTTGAAACAGTCTTTCATGACTTGCACCTGCTCCAAATTCTGTATCTTGCCTATATTGTTCTAGTTCTCTTCTATGCCTTCATTATTATTTTTTACTACCTCTGAATTGATTTAGACACTGTACCAGGTTGAATCATTATTTGATTTATACCGATTTCTGCTTCCAACCTCATTGACCAGTGACAACTAGAAAAATTTTAGGTGTCAGGCTCCTGAAATGCTGTATCTCTTTATAGATACATTTGCATGCTTGAGGAGAACAGATCACATTTATGATTAGGAAAATAATGAAGAGCACCCTTTCTTTTGTCCTTATGAAGGTGAAAGAGAGGAATTAAGTGTGGCACGTTTCAGGGCTTTGTATCCAGTCTGAAGAAAATACTATGTCTATACATCACTGTCAGAGACCAATGAAATGTTTAGTAATGTAATACATGTAATGTAATGTAATACATTTGTGCATAATACTGTCACAGGGGAGCCTCAGATTCAACAAAACCTTGAGGTGAGACTATAACGTAACAGCCTGGGACTTGTGAAGGCAATGTCTGGAAGCTGAGATCCAAAAGGAAGAGCTTCAAGGAAATTTTCTGTTTCTGAAATAGATGCAGATGAGATTGGTAATTTCCTTAGCAAATAAATTAATTTGTTTCAGGCATTTATACTTTGCCTGTTCTTAAAATTGTGACTTGGAGTGTGAAATTGTTGATATCAGCTCTTTCTCTTCCAGATAAAGAAACTGGAGAGCAGCTTGATTTCATCTGATCTTTCATTGCAGTCCCACCAGCATAAACTGAGCTGACCTGAGATGAGATGAAACCGTATGAGTACAGTGATGAGTAAAACAAACTATAGTGAAGAGAATCAAAATGTGAAAAATATATTCTAGAAACACCAGATTAATGATGAAAAGCTTGCTATCTTTTGTACACATTTAAGTGATGTGCTGCTGGTGGACAGCTCTAAGTGGTGCTGATGAAATTCAGAGCTAGAACTGCAGGCAAAAATGACTCAATTTCAAAAATGACTCAATTTCAATCGATGTAGCATTTAACTGAAATAGTAGAGAATTACAATTTTAAATGGAAGAAAACCCGAAAATATCAAAAGCTTTAAAGGAAATATTGCACTTTGCTAATAAAGACATATGTAAACATTAGAGCTTTTGATCAAATTTAAAGAAGAAATAGGGTTGTTTTATGAGAAATCCAAGTTTTGTGCACAGGGCTAGTTCTTCTCTCAGGAGAGCAGCATTGCCAGTTACCAAAAACCCACAAACTTGTTTTTTTTTCTGTTATTGCCAGCACTTGGATGCTGGAAAACAATGACTGTGCAAAAATTTCAAGAATCAAAATCCAATTAAAAAATGAGAGGGAGAGGTGGGGAGAGAGAGAGAGAGATAAGAGAGATAAAAGATGTTACAAAAGGGTAGGTTTCTGGCCTTTATGATTGGTAAAACAATTTTAAAATATTCCCAAATCAATCAAAAAGTTTGATAAAAGAAGAAAGACTCCCTGGCCCTGTATTTTCTTTAAATAGCATTGTCTTTTCAGGCTGTTTTTGTTTGTTTGTTTGTTTTTGTTTATTGCTTTGTTTTGTTTTGTTTTGTTTTTTAATTTGTGACTGTCAATACTCAGTTCCCCAGTCCCTTTGCCTTTTCAGACATAAGGGACAACTAAGACCCACTCCTCTTGAGATGCAACACAACTTCTGTGCCAACACAGGCCTGAAGTGTCCTTTGGGCAAGACTTCACGAGAAAGATGTGAGTTGTTGGATGAGATTGCAAACTCCTAGTGTCAATCTCTCCTGTGAACGAGACAGGAGTGATACAAATGTTAGTGAAAATGGATTTAGAGAGACTCCTGAAAAACTTGAAGAGCCAGTTGCAGCAGATGGGAAGGAAAAGGGTCACTAAATCATATCTAATAGACAAATATAAAGAGAAGGAATTACCATATTGAATATCAGAAGGTTGGAGCAGTATCTCACAGGCTTCCTGAGACGAGGACCATCAACACAGATGTGCAGTGTTTTCCTGGAAAGTCCTGGCCCAAGTATGTATGTGCAATAATTCTGTTAATGCACAGACAGAGGAAGCATGCAACCTAGTTTACTCTAGCAAAAAAAAAAAGTTAGGGAATCCTTGCCAAAAAGGTTAAATAAGTATGGAACCTATAATTTTCAGTATATTTCTAAATGCTAGGAATTAAAGCCCACAGCTGCTTCTATGCTGAGAAGGCAAAGAATGTCTTTCCAGATATAAATATAAATAAATATATAAATATAATAATTTAAAAAAATATATATTTTATACATAATACATATAATATATAATTTATATTATACAAAATTATATATAAATATTATATATGTATATTGTATACATATATAATAAATACATAAATATAATATATAAGCATATTTTAAGCAGAATGGTTCAGTAAAATATTGAAGATAAGGAGGGTCTTTTCATTAGGTCAGTGATGATTAAACACATGATTATATCTCGTGTAAGATGAAATCTCCCTGTTTGGAGCCTGGTTCAGTCCAAGAGGGTATCAAAAATGGGGATGGCTTTGGTGGTAAGTTATATACTGAGACATGAGGTCCAGTCTCTTAAACAGCTTTAAAGCAATGGGAGAAAGGGGATGAACTGAAAGAAGCACTTCTTTCAGCCTGACCATGAAAACCTCCTGCAGCCTCTCATGCAAGTTGTAACAGTGAAAATCAATCAGCAGCATTGATGGGCTTCTTTTAACACTTCTGGTATCCTTAGGCAGCAACAGCACCTTCATTTCTATGTCAGTGAGCAGAGTGTTCTCTAGGATGTATTTTATATTTCAGTAATGATTTGCATTCAAGCTGCTATAATAAAGGCCAGATGATCAACACTGTTATGCAAATGGAAGCATGGAGAGAGCAAGGAAATCAGCAGCTTGAAGTGGCAGAAGGAACAAATGCTGTTCTGTTCATGGGGCTGCTTTTCTTAATCCTTTGACCTTTCAGTAGCTTTCTTGCCTGCAAATTCTTATTCAAGGGGAAGGGTGCAGTCAGCTGGAAGGTGAAGAATTCTGTTAGAAATCACTTTGTGTCACAACTGAGACTGACATTAAAGGTGTCCAGTAACTAAAAGCCTTGTAACATTTAGGCTTTTAGTGCATATAAACTCTCGATAGTTTAAGCAAACTGGTTGCAATACACTGGTTGTTAAGAGAGAGACTTATTTTATTGACATGCAAATAAACCGGGTACCTTAGGGAAAGAAATACAATTTACATGTAATTAACAGGAAATATACTTAATACAGCCTAGTTTTATTTACATGTTGTTGCTTTAAATTTGTCTTTCTAGTGTTTTGAATGAAATATTGAACTAAATATTAGTCATAACCTTTAAAAGCAGACAGTGACTGTGGACCTCCAGGGCTGAATCGATTCTCTTGAACATAAGCTAAATAACCAAGCTCACAGGAACCTGTGAGACAAGAACAGTTGTAAAGTAAGAGGCTTTCCTGAACAGCAGACTCCTGTCAATATAATTGTGTCATTCTAGCTGATGTAGCTAAAATTCAAACATTGTATGCCATAAAAATGATAATACTTCAGATATTTAAATATTACAAATACTAAAAATTATTTTATAAAATCTGTTTTGAAGATGTAATACTGTGTGTTAGAGATTCACTTGGGAGGCAAGCCCTGAGCCTTAGGGAGGGCTGTAAGATCTGAGAGCATTGTGAATATTCATATCTTGCATCCACTGATATAGATTAAATTTTACCTGCATGGGATTAATGCATACATTTTTGATTTTCTTTATTCTTTGTGGCTACAATGGAGAAAGAAATCTGGGGAAAAACAAAAACAAGCACCCATGTCTGAATTAACAAATTGATATATTGATTATTGTATGTATACGTATAAAATTAATACATTAGTAAATTAAATAAAATTAATAGCTCAATTATATTTTCAGACAGTAAGGAGATAATAATTTTATTTCTGTGTGAGTAACATATTCAAAATATTTTTTCCAGGACAACTGGAATAAGGTAAAATAAGTTAGGCTTACAGCCTCCATTTTGTAATGTGAAAGCTCTGGTTCCGAATACATTTGAGCTTTGGGAAACTTCATACCTGACTCAAAATTCATGGCAAAATGTTTCTGACACTTGTACCAATGCTCTTGATTCTCTTTTGCCAGCTGAAGTCCTACCTCAGTGGATTAATTTCTGATGTTTAGTCCATGTTGAAGGAAAATGCTTATGTATTACTATTCCTTCTCTTGCTCACATTTCATATTTTTCCTAGGGCTACTTACCTAGATTTTTTTTAAGAACATTTTCCTTCTCTCTCTGTATTGAGTTTGAAGTTTGTGATTTCCATTTCACACCTAAAGAGGGATTTGCATGCCTAAAATATTCTTTATTTACATCTCATTGCCTCCATGGAAAGACATTACCTTTCCCTACAGCCTTCGTCTGCGTGTCTCCTGAGAGAAAAAATGCAAAGTATAAAGACAGCACCACACAACTGGCTTAACCTGGAAACTCTCAGAGAAAAGATTACCCTTATGGTGAGCCAATGTTTTGCCTGGTCTGACATGTCAGGTTTTGGCCCTGTGGTTCTAATATATAGCCCCTTCCAGAAGAGCTGAATCAAAATGTCTCCGATTAATCAATATCATGTTTATGTATAAAACAGACATATTGACCTTTTGGTAAGTGACCTACTAACAAAAGCAAGGTCTCAAAGGATATACTCCTTCATGCTCAGTGTGGGGCAAGAAGCCAGTATAACATCTGCTCAGTATGCATTGCAAAGCAAATGAACAATGCTGACACCATTAATCAGCTTGTCCAAGTGAATAAAATTTCAAAAGCTGATGTAAGAAAGCTTGGCTTTAAAAGCAAACATTTCATGCAGACCTGCATGGGTTCATCTAATGATGGATTAGTTAACCCTGAGAGATGAAGAATGACTCAAGCCCTATGTTTCAGGGGGGAATGCATGTAAATCTGACAATGTGCAAAGAAAGATTGCAAAGAATTTGAGATATGGGAAGTAGTTTTACAAAAATTGATCACCTGCCATTGGTGCCTCAAACTTCAATGTATGATACCAAACATAATGAATAAAACCACCTTGTTTTGAGTCCTATCCACAGGCTTCAAGCTGTGATTAAATGTATGTTTTTTCATTCACAGAACTGTTAAAATGCAGGTGGCATTTTTTTTCTTCCTTTTCCTCCTTAGCTGGGCCACAGAGAGGAACTGTACCTGAAAGAGAAACTCTACTTAATTAATTTCAGTGGAAAAGACCAAAGCAGTGCAGCAACAATTTAAATCTGGGGTTAAATTATGAATGAAAATTGAGGGAAAGTCAGTAAAGGGAGCTGATTCTTCCTCATTTAATGAGGAGTAGAACATCTGTCAGGAAAAGGGAAGGTAGGGAACACAGACACATGGAAGCTACACAGAGAAGCTACAGATGGAAAAAATCTCTGCTAGCCAGTTTAAAAATGTAGGCCCTATTCTATTGCTTTGAAAAAACTGCTTTCAAAAGCCCAAGATTTTCTGCTTCCAAGATTCCCTTTGGAAGATGTCTCCACACATCTCATCCAGTACTGTATTTTGGTCTCAGTATATTTTTTCCTGAAACCCTTTTATTTTTAACCTGAATTTCTTCCCATAATTATGAGCACACTCCTTTGGAATACACTGAAAATTCACCTCCCTCAGTAACCTTCACTGCCTTTTTTTTAGGACCTGATTCTCAGAACAGCATGCCCAAAACTTACTCCGTTGGGAATTACTCAGGGGTTAGGGCTCTACCTTAAAGAATAAAGTGGGCATTACTGGAATAGGTAAAATGTGTCTTTAAAAAAACCCGAGAAAAATATTTTTTCATTGTGGAGAAAATACTACATATTGAATGCATCAGTCTCTTAATCACTATAAATCAGAGACTGCATAGAAAGCAGCCATCACATGAACTGAAAGATGAACAGTAATTTCACAACTATAAGGCGCACAGGATTATAAGGCGCACTTCCGGGTTGTCAGCAATTTTCCAAACTTTGTCCATATATAAGGTGCACCGGACTATAAGGTGCAGGTTTTTTTTGTAGTGAGAATACGCATGCAACAAAGTAAGGAATTAGTAACAGAATCGAGCAATCGTGGGGTTTACTAGCAGGTGCTCAATTTGCAAACATTTTTCACGGATTGGCGTAGCCTTTAAATGCAGCTCCAGGTGCCCTCCCCATGCCACGGGCCCCGGCACTCCTGCCCACCCCCAGCGCTGGCTGGTGCGGCTCTCATGGCTGGCGGCTCTCACAGCACGCGGCTCACACTTCTGGGTTGGCAAATTTCCAAACTTTGTCCATATATAAGGTGCACCGTATTATAAGGCACACTTCCAGGTTTCGATCAAAATTTTAGGCTTTAAAGTGCACCTTATAGTCATGAAATGAATGTACTCTTCTAATAAAAGAAATGCATTACTTTTCTGTTGTATTGTTTCCATTTAGCTCAGGAAGGAAAGAGCTTGAGAATTTACTGAAAAAGTGCTACTGAGTTTTTGCTCCAGCTGACTAAAGAACAACAGTAGCATAAAGTAATTTTGGGCCTAAGGATTATGAGTAACATCAGATCCGTATAAATAAAATTATTGTAAATACCTAAAAAGAAGTGTTAGAAAAAATAAGAAATTTTATGAAAGAAAATAAAGTTTGGAGAAGTAGGGTAATCAGAATAGTTCAGAGTCCTGAATGTTGAGAAAATTTGGGAGGATTGGTAAACAGGAGATGGAAAATCCTCTGTAACTCTTACAGGAGGGATCTTATGAAACTGGATGAGCAGCTGCCTGAAAAAATATGTTATAAATAAACAAACACTTTGGAAAAAATCTGCCTTGGAGATGAGAAAAAATAGCAACAAAGTATGGATTATCAAAAGAGAAAAAAAAAAGGGGTATGGAAGGGAAACTTTAATTGTTTAAAAATTTTATCAATATGTGTAATATTAGCAAATCAGAAATGAATGATTACCTGCCAAAGGCACCACAAGAAAATGAGGGCTATTTTTTCCATCTTGTGTAGGAAATAAATGTCTTTATTTAAGAATGCAGAAATAACATGATGATGCAGTTGTACACTTAGTATAGTATACAAGGCATTAGAACATGTTTCAAAGGAAAATACAAGGCATAAAAGTAGGAAACAATAGGATAGGACAAAATTGAGTTTGAGTTTATGAAAGATAACAGATTCTGCTGGCATTGTTTTTGACAGCAGTCACCTTTTTTAGGGTAAGATAATATGGTGAATTTATCATGACTTCTGTAAAATAATCTCATACAGTTGATAAATTAAAGTGGAAAAGATATTAAATAGCACAGGAATTACCTGACTATATGAATACAAATTAGTATGATCATAGCAAGAGGATTTGGCAAGGAGAGTAAGGGAAAGAGAGAATGAGGATTTATCACTTACAGTTAAAGGAAGATTACAGAGAGATATCCTCTAGGACTGTTTATGGAACTCAGTATTATAAAATACTTTCATGGATGGCCTTGGCACAAAGAATAGAAGTAAGTTAATGGAATCTGCTGATATAAGAGGCATTTTCAGTATAACGTTAAAATATTGTATAAGGAGGGGGAAAAGATTATCATACCAGAAATATTGATTTATAAGTCAGGACTAATAGAAATGTGATGAACTACAGTAAAAAAGAATAAGAAGGATTTCTCATTTAAGTTGACAATTTATTATTTGGAGGCAGGGTCCTTGGCAGGGTCAAGGACCTGCATGCTAGTTTGATGGCCTAACTATGAGATATGACTGACATGAAGATTTGAAGAAGACAAATGTATTGCTCAGCTGAGAGACAAGATATTTTAATGGAGATACAGAAATATTAAATTTATTTTACATAAAATAATAAATGCCTCCTGGAAAGGGTCACCATTATTTTAAAAAAATAACTTGATCTGATTGGGTAAACAGAACATCTTCAGAGATGGGGTGGTAGGCTGCTCAGGAGACTGGATTCTACATTCAAGAACAACTTGTCTGGATAAGGTGCCTAAATAAGTGATGTTGTTCAAATGAGCAAATAGGTAAGGTCATAGATAAGAGGAATTTGTTTTTCACTGCACAAGATCATAGTGGCAAAAGGAGAGGCAAAGCAAGATTTCTGAAGAGCAGAACCTCATGAACTTTCTTCCAATGGAAAGCAAAAAAAAAAAAAAAAAACCAAAAAACAAAGAGGAAAAAAGACTTTTAAAATTGCCACTGCTGTTTAGGACTGAGGAATCTACTTAAATATAGGCAGTTTGAAACATTCTCCCTGTGGCCTCCAGAACCTGTCAGTACTGTTTAGTTTTCCTTTGCGCTCTAGTGAATTCACTACTTTTTCTTTGACTCCTCAATATTTCTCTGCATTGTTCTGTAGGACTCCTAGTCCTTTTTATACTGATCATCATTCAGCTTTTTCTGGTGAGGCTCAAATAGTTCTTGTCTAGGTTGTGTTTAGGCACAATTTTGAATTACTTTGGAAATTCTGCAACATCCTCTGCCTATGCCTGATCATGGTCTGCTGATGGCATCAGATGCATCCTTGGCTTTTGCCTTCCCAAGACAACGTGCCCCTGTTTTAACTTCCTTGGCCTGACTCTGTTCACTTTGACAGCTGCCAAGTGTGCCCCAAACACACACTGACCAATCCTGGCCAAACAATGATGGCTCCACCAGTGGAGCTGTGCTAGTCTGGAGCACCATCAGTCATATTTGGGATTCCTAAAATGATGGTTAGAAGAATAATGCAGGGACATATCCACAGATTTGTTTGTCACGCATCACAAACTGACTCTTAGAAAAGCTCCAACAGAGATGGAGAAAGTGATTCTAAGACATGCCCTTGTAAATTGCAGTGCCTAACTCACTGAACTGGAGTTCTGGTAATTAACACTGCTTGATTAACAGTGATTACTTCCACTCTGTTGGCTTAATCCTCCCCTCCTTGGACTCCACAGGCTCTGCACAGGTGTCCTGGTTTGATGCTGTGGCTGCTGTTTCTATATTCTGTTCCCGAGCTGAGGCAGCACAATGTAAAGGTAAACAACAAACAAATGTCAAAATGAAAATAAGTAGAAAAGAACAGTCTGGGCCTTTGTTATCACTACAAAATATTTTCAGAAGGGAGCATGAATGAATCTTAGACCTGCTAAATGGGGGTTACAGATTGAAATTTAAAATAAATATTTTAAAATAATTCAGATTTAAGTTGAACATAAGATCTGATTAATTAAAAATTGTCATGTTAGATGACCTAAGAACTCAGTATGAAACATTCTGGAATATTAGAAATTTCGCAGCTCTTTCATTTACATTCTGGAGAGTTAGAGTTTCTAAAAAAGTATTTTGAGCATTAACTCAAATAGTCCAAAGAAGCTCTTCAGTTTCATACTCATTATAATATTTTTTTTTTTCACATTTAGCTATTGGCAGTTACATTTGCATGACAAACTTCTGTAATGATCAGAGGGACAGCCTGGTCTTATGGGATGAGTATGACTAGAAATCAGAGTTAGAGAATTACTCTGCAGTGAGATGGTTAATTGTTCCATTTCTAAAAAGAATGTTTCCTTTCCAAATTTGCCTCCTATCCCTTCCAGATGATCAGAGCTCACCTTCTCACAGCCAACATTAAAGCATAGTTCAGTGCACTGAGGATGTTTGGCTGGCACTGTTAAAGGTATTTTAATAGTCATACGGACTAGAACATTACCTACTTTATAAGCTACTGCCTCCCAGTTTCTAGGTTATTTGTTTTTTCTTTTCAGGTGGGTGTTTGTTTGTTGGTTTGTTTGTTTTTTCTTTTAATCACAGCTGTTGCAACTAGTGTTGTGATTTACACCTTCTGGTGCAGTTTCCTGTTCTATAGTCTGTGTTCATTTGCCAGATGTCTACAAAAAGCCCACCACAGAGACTTCCCTGATAACTTCCAAATTCCTTCTCATTCCCTTTCATATAGTAACTAATAATAAGTAAGAGTCAAGAGCACAGTTCTTCAGCAAATTCCATTGCTATGGAATCATGATATACGCAAGGCTCTGATAATATCTGAGTATTTTATACATAATTTTGTTCCTAGACAACTGCACACAGGGTCAGTGCCTTGGGATTTTAAATCATCTTGTTTCCTTATGCATTATCTAAGTGAGGAATTGCATGCAGGCACAGAATGCCTCCCATGTTATCGGAAGCATCTTGAAATTTGGCCTATGTTTGAGAATTAACTTCTCTGCACTGAATTTCTGATGCAAAAGTCTTACCTGCTCACAATATTTGTCACCACACTTTATTATTCGATATAATTTTTATCAGATAGTGTGTTAGCTTTTAATATACTTTCACGGGACTGTAATCTCCACTCTTACACATTCAAATGTATTTAACTATCTGAATCACTGTTCTGAAACAAATTCCTGAAACTCTCCTTAACAGTGGTATCAAAGAAGGACCGAGGCCTGATTTACTTCATTTAATAAAAAGAAACTCCACCAAAGTTGCTGGAGATCCATAGATTTCACAAGTTTTATACTCCTTCTGTTCCTTGGGAGTACCCAGCACCATTAAAATGTAGCAGCTTTATTGTAGCTACAATAAGCTACAAAGGAAGTGACCTTTTTCTAGACCAGATGGTAGAACTAGCAAAACCCAAACTGGTTTACATATTGCAAACCTTTTCTCTGGATACTTTGATGGAAGGCGTGACTTTCTAAAAACTCTGTTTGGTACTTAAGAGCAGTTCCTAAGCGATGCTTTTTCCTAGATCCAGCCCACACTGCTCATTTGATTGTTAACTAAACATTTCTAGACAGGTGAGAAGGGAGTTTTGTCTCCCATTGAATATGCACTGCATTTATTCACATATTTCCAATCCGTGGTGCAGCCTTTTATCTTTTCTTTATATTCTGCTTTACGTAAGCAGTTGTTGTGTTGTATTATCTGATCATCCTCTTTCAAAAGTCACCATGAAAAAATATTAGCTATTATTCCCCCAGGGCTAAGGGGAAACCTGAAAAAAATCCCTCAGCATTTCTTGTCTCAGAAGGAACTTTGGGGTACCCATGGGTGGGATCCTGAGGAATGCCATAACATGTGGTGTGCTTTTAGAGAAATTATGACCAGATTTGCATACAATTTCTTGATATTCCAGGCATTTTTCAAAATACCTAGTTTACAATTTCAATCAATCCAAATAGACACGTATATCTTACTAGAAAATGTTTGTTCCTGAGAAAGCAGAATGTGCTCTGTGTTTATCAGGAACAGGCTGGAATTGTGGAATGTGTATTGCTCTGAGTAATAATCCTGGAATGAAAAGCTGAATCCTTCCTCAAAAGCTGGTTTGCTTGCTTTCCTTTTGTTTTTTTGGCTCATGAAGGATATTGACACAATTTGCTGAGTGTTCCTGCATTACTGTGAAAAAAATTCTCTCATCACAGAAAAATACATTCCTTCAGTTAGAAGGCAGTGAAAAGACCAGCACACAGTTTACAGAAATACTGCATTATAAACATGTTTTAAAACATTTGAATCTGTAATTTTGAGAATATAATTCTGTGATTTTCGGTGAAAGATTGAAAGGAAAAAAATCTTAGGATATAAGGAGAACAGGACCAGATAACTGGTGTATTTACATTTGGGGAAGTTGTTGTCCTGTGTAGCAATTTAGTAGACTTTCCTGAGCTAACTCACAACAGAAATGATCTGCCCAAAGGAGATTTCTGCAGCATTTGTTCCAAACAGTCAGCTCCCTTACAGAAGAGTCCTCAGAAATTTGTCTGTTCACCACAGATCATTTTCAGCTAGAATGAGTCTTCTGGTGCTTTGAAGGCTGAGATTGCAATCTGCTGGAAAACTACCAGGAAGCCACAGAAACAATAAAATCTTGGGAATGAAAGATATATCCCAGAGTAGTTGGTAAAAACACCCCATTGCCTGTGACCGCTCCACCTATTTCAGAAGCTGACTCAAAGATTTCTCCTGTTTCTCAACTTGACTTTCTTCTGGGCTGTTAGCTAAGAGCCAGCATTCCAATTAGGCACAAGCTGGAAGATGTCCCACAGGTCAGTGCCTTTCCCTGGACACCAAAGGAAACGTTAAGATAAAAATCTTAACTGAATTCTGGCCAAGATCAGACTGCAACCATCAATTACTCATGCCTCATCTTTCATGATGTTGCAGCTGGATTTGTACATCTGAAAACTGGGAGATAGTAATGTGTGAAGCCTGAATGGGCTTTTTCATGTATAGGAAACAATAGGGAAGAAGCTCTGTGAGCAGGAGCAGCAAAAATCAGTGGAAGGACTCTTTGCAAAAGATAGCTTAGTGGATGGAGTTCATATGACTGAAATAATTTCCATCTTTACAGCACATTTTTGGAAGCACTGTAAGCAACTTATTCATACAACTGCCATTGGAAGTAAGAAAGCAGCATTTTTCTCATATGGCAATGTTAGAAAAAATAATTTGAAGCCACAAAAAACAGTGATAGAGCTGGGACTGGATAAACAAAACATTAACCAATCAACCATTGTACTTAAAGTCACATTTTCATTGAACTGGGCCATGCAGGCACTCACATAAACTCCATGAACTGACCACCTTTGTAAAATAATAGAACAACTTGATCCCCGCCTTGTAGATGGGGAATTGAAATGCAAATGTATTTTGTCACACAGGAAAATGCAAGATCTGAACCAGATGTTTGAAGATCTGGCCCAGTGCCTTAAGCACAAAGTAATGCTTTTAACTCATAAAAGTGCCCAGACAAAACTGTTCTTTCTCACCTTTTATGATCTGGTTTAGTAAAGAAAATAGAGAAAGATCAATAAGTATGCTGTTAACTCAAAGGCAGCTTGGTGATAAGAGAACATGCTTTGGTAACTGTGGAATGTTATTTGACTTTTTCTTAAATTAGTGGGAAGCGGCGGGAAAGAAAGTCTGCTTTGCATAGAGACAATTTCCAGACTTGAATCCTTTCCCTCTGTAAACTCCTTTTTTCCTTTGATGCATCTTTCCCAAAATTACCCAGGGTCAGCCTGTATGGATGGCACTGTATAAACTGCCTAAGCTACTTTCCAAACTGC
Source organism: Sialia sialis (assembly GCA_009812075.1). Classification (NCBI taxonomy): domain Eukaryota; kingdom Metazoa; phylum Chordata; class Aves; order Passeriformes; family Turdidae; genus Sialia; species Sialia sialis. The sequence continues at coordinate 4,475,781 of VRYO01001681.1, read as the reverse complement.
AAGTTGTTGTGAAAACTTGTTAGGACAGCTACATGGATCCATTATCTACACTTCCCCATCTGCACTGGGAAAATGTGTTTCAAAAGCATTGTTTCTCCAGAATGTGAAAATAAATTTGACTAGGACAATTGTGCAGAGAAATGCTGCTGTGCTGTCATCTCCTCACCCCTCTGGATGTTGGATGCCTTGGCCCTGATAATTAGCGTCAGCTCCTGTGGGAGCAGAAATGTGCTGACTAAACAACTGTTCCTGTTATCTGGATTTCCTACTGTGCTGGGAGTTCTTTGCTTTAATTTCATTAACTGCCTTAAAGCCCAGCCATGTGCAAAATGTCATATTTTTTCAGCAAAATCTGTATTAAGGCAAAAGACGCTGTTTAATAGCCTAGTTAGTGGGGTGAATAAAGAGCTGCATGATAGGTTCTTCGTGCGAGTGCCAGTTCAAATGTATTTAACCACTGTAAGTTGATTTGAAGGCAGCCCCAGATTGTGCCACTAGATTTCCATTATTCCTCACCAAAAGTCAGTTAAATACATATTATCTGGAAATTGTCCCAGGGAAGCAGATGTGAAATGTTTCTCGAGATTTTGACAAAAGACACTTTTTTGAAGCTTCAGACAGGAGTTAAGGGTGTGCAGCATCTCCCAGGAGACTCACAGCATAATGGCTGGTCACAGTGTAAGTGGAATCTGCTTTGAGTAATGTGACCTAGATGCAAGAAGTCTTTAGAGTAATTGCGTGAATGGAAACTAAAATCAAATCAGATATTTAAACCATAGTAATCCTTTCCTACAGAACCCAGATGAAACTACACTTTGCTTCAATAATCAACATCACAATTCTTCAGTTCTATTTCATTTTGCAATGTTCATTTCCTGTAGCTGTTTTCTAAGATCTCAGCATTTACAGGAAACCTAACTCCCTAACACATCCCACTTGGAGAGAATTTTCACTGCTCACAGAAAGGTACTGAAAGGTGCAAAAGTTCAAACATACTCAGCTGCAGATGAGCTCACCCTCACCAGTTCTCTGCAGCTGATTATAATAAAAACATCACCTCCCATGTGACCAGCTCTTGCCATTGAAAAGTAATAATGTCATCTCCGGTGGGATCCTGGATGACATACAGCTAGTATTAAAACACAGATATTTCTCCAGATTTCTCTGCAGCCTGTAATTTCCTTTAGGGGAACAACTATGTGATCAGGCAGAGTTTAAAGAGGGTAAAGAAATAAACACTCTGTTAATATTAAAGTGAAACAAAAAAGATGACCACGTTAGTAAAACAGATTGTAGCTTGGCAGTTGGGGTAAACATGTGGCGCAGCACTGACAATAAGGGTTGATACTTATTTATTATAGAGGAAGTTATATGGTTTTGAATTAAAGAAGTTACTATTAGCATTCTTCCTTCAAGCTAAAGACATTATTGTCAAGTCTGATCAAATGGAAATATTTGCTTTATGGGGCCTTTGATCAAGTCATCAGAACATTTAGATTAGCATCTCTTGTACAAGCAATTTGCCTTTCTGTACAAGAATGCTATCTCCAAGAAATATCAAAGATTTCTCCTAAATTCTACTGCGCCTGGTGGCCTCAAGCAAGAGCAGAGGCATTCCTGTGAAAGAGAATAAAGCCCAAAATACTTGCTAAGTACATGTCCTTGCTATAATAGATGCATGGTTACTTGCCTGGCATTTGATTTGTGGCAGTCTTCCTTTCCAGGAAAAAAAAAAAAACAAACAAAAATCCAAAACCATTATATTACGCATATCTGTCACGGAAAGAGAAGATTAAATACTGTTACTTGGAGACAAAGGAATTCTGAAACCTTAAGAAACATTAGATAAGAATTACAATATACCCCAGAGTTTGCTTGACACAACCAAAGCTGGGGGAAGCTATGCATTTTCCAGACACTGCTCTCAGCTAGATTCCATCACCAGGCAGAGAGATGTATTGTAATAAAAATGTAATATCATCCCTCATGGTTTTAAGAAGCTATATCCCATCTTATGGGAAGGCAGTAACATAAAGCTAAGAAAGAAATCTCCTCAGAAACATTCCACCCAAACTAGAGAGTCTGAATGCAAGAAACACGGTCACTAAATACTCAGTCAGACTCTTTTTGCACACAGACAACACATTTTCAAAATAAAGTGTTATTTTAACAGAGCAGGAGAAATTGCTAGCATTGCAGACCAATCAGGGCATTGGAAATTGCTGAGTAGGTACTGCTTTATCTTCACAAAACCCAAAGAGACCTTAGAATTTGTATTTGCTAACTTCCTTAAAGTCATCTATAGCTCTTTCTGGCTCTTTATTATTTCTCTAAGAAGATATCACAGGACTAAGTGGGCCTGAGATGATTGATAACTTGCAGTGTATTATTTATCAATCATCTTAGGATTACTTTTAGGAGGTAAGAGGCTACAGAAAGTGTAAGATAGGCCTATACCTGACATAGCTCAAAATGTGAGAAATGGGGCATTTGAAAAGAAGTCTTCAGGGTTATTGCTGACCATATTTATCCCTGGAAAAGCTGACCTGGAACACAGACTAGACTGAGCAAAATTAATAAAATAGGTATTTATTGAAAGGAAGATGGATTACACTTTTGTAAGTTTTGGTTCATCTGCATATTGTGGTTAATTGTCCAACCACAGCTTCAGGTTTTGAAGTCTCTACCCCTTGGCTTGCCCCTTTCCCTTCTCTGTTGTTGATACTTTTTAGGTAAGGAGTGATCTTGATTCTTTAGCTGGGAAGTGATTGTCTAATCTAACCACCCTGTGAAGAAAACTAACATCTAACCTGAAGTTTCAGAGCTACATACCAAGCAGCAGAGAGTCTGAAAAGTATAAAACCTAATACCCAAGGCATCAATATCATTGGTGCTGAGGCAACACTTGGGATGCTTTAGAGATCATGACACGGAGGATTAAAAGGCAAAGTCTTGGTCTATTGTGATTCCCCTGCAGGAACTCAAGGAGAACTTGTAAGTCAGGTTAAGCAGAAATTTTTATTCAAAATCAATACCCAGAGTACTCTGCAAGTCCATATTCATACACAAATTAGATCTCAGAAATTCTTACACCTCAATTGATGTAACCACAAGTTCTCTGAACTTTGGATGGCAAGAAATGGCCACCCATAATTCAGCTTCACTTCAAAACTGATACAAGTTGTTTGTTTTTTCCCCCATAGCTAATGTGACATGTTCAATGTACAGTAATTTCACGATTATAAGCCGCACCTG
>VRYO01001681.1:4414693-4471526 GCA_009812075.1 Sialia sialis | reverse complement strand
TGAAAAAGGTGCAGCTTATATTCGTGAAATTACTGTATACTGTCTGTCACTGCACTGTCCAGGGCTCATCAATATTCAGTAAGTAAATAGACATTTGCCTGCAGAAAAGGCAAGGCTGAAAGAGCATTTCTGTGAAAGAAGTGTTTCTGTAGGGTTTAGAAGATGCAAGAAGAGTCAGATGAGCTTGAAAATTGACATAGCTTTTCTGAAGTTAACTAAGAGACACTTTGTAGTACAGACTCGGGATCTGAATTAGAGATACTTAATTATGTGCTGTTCCCAACAACTGCAAAACTATTTTTGAAAAGCTGCTCAATAGGTTCCAATTTTACTGTTCTGAGGAAAAGTTGCTGTGAGCATTACGTGTGTACTCAACATGGCACAGACAACCATTACAATTCAAATTCTAGTAGAGACGAACCCTGAATTCGCTATGAGAGCTGAGGGTGACTGGACACAGTGCATTATATGGAGTGCCTGCAGAAAAGCAGCAGCAGGTGAGGCAAATGCTGTAGATATGCAACTGAAAGACAGAAATGTAAGTACAGGCACAGAGCTACAGGCTCTTGGCTCTGCTTATTGAACAAACACAACAATCCCATGTCCCATCAGAAGGGCTTCCCCTAAATGTCCAATTACCAACTCAATTTTTTCAAAAAACAATTGAAATTCTCTTATGAACTGAAAGAGATTTAAGGTTTGATAATTTCTTGCCAAGTTGGCAATGTTGTGCTTGTGTAGAAGCTCACAAACTACAGAAGGTAAAGCTGAAGTAAATTTGTAATAAAACTTGCAGTTTTATGCTTCCTATTCTAACCTGGCTTTCACTCTTCTTGTGTAGAGTTAGATGCCCTAAATCATACTAAAACTCCAAAGCTTTGCCAAAGTCTAATTTGTCACCAGCATCTTGCCAACTGCAGCTAACAGGAGAGCATTTGACACACTTAAAGCTTGGGAGGGTAGAAATCATCTTGCAATTCCATCTTAAATATTCATGGTTAAGTAGCTTTAGTAAAATAACTCAATAGTTCCCTAACAATATCTATGCCATTATCTATAGCCAGCCACAGTACACGTGTGCAACTCGAAACCCGAATTTCCTAGAAGGTATTGACTTCAGTTTTGAATTTCTGGGTATAAAGAGTGGAAATAGGCTTTTTCAAGTCACAAAAGAGTCTATTTGAGAGAAAGAATTGTTTTAAAAATAATCTTTTCATTAAAGCAGACAGACTTGGAAACATTATTGTCACTCACTTTGAAAAATGAAAACCACAAACAAGTAGGCAAGTAGGACTCTCATAAGCAGGGATACAGAAGTACTACCCAGGCAATATTTGAAGAGAAACTTAGATGTGGTTTTGTGTGTCATTTTTCTGCAGATTTTGAGCTACTGTGTGGTGCATGAGTGTGAGGAACAGCAAAGTCCAGCTGTTCTCCAACACTAGGGAGCAGCTGGAAGCCAAACATAGCAAGGGCAGAAGCTGTGTCAGCCCCATGCTAGCAGAGTAAACCAAGCAGGGCCAGCCAGGCGTGGCAGCCAGAGACAGCCCAGAGCCCAAATCATGGGGGTGAGGTAGGCCTGAGGAACACAAACAAGAACTAAAGCAAAAGCTGGAATAATGGGAAATTTAGAACAATTCATTGTATCCTGTGAATTAGGCAGTAAGTGTAAGCTCTCCTGGTCAATCCCGAGGTAGAAAGGAGGAACCAGCCACCTCCTGTGATTATCCACTGTGAACTTCAGTGCAGAATCTGCAGCTTATCCCCTTACCAGGATTCCTTCTACCTGCCTGAATGGGTCAGATTTGTATGAGGTAAGATAAAATATGTTTTAGGACAAAGACCCTGTTTTCCTTTGTGCTTTTCAAGGCTGATGCAGTTTTGTGCTTCCCATCTTGGAAAACAACATTAAGAGCAAACTGCAGGCTGGTGATATCTGCAAACTGCAGTAGAAAACAGCTTGTTTTTCAACCTGTCAGACTCACCTATATTTAATTTCTGTATTTTCTGTGTCTAAGAAATGTTACAGGATCTCCCAGGTCACAGGTATCTTGGAAGGAAGAAAATATCACAACAGTAGCTTTGTGAGTATGTTGATCATTAGAGATTTCTGCCAATTATAAAATTTTATTAAAATTTTTTTCACTAAAAAACACTCAGTAAGCAAATAAGGTATTCCTTTTGAGAAAAAGGTAGCGAGGAAACTTCCATTGACTTTAGCTGTTGGGTGAAGAAAAGAGGTAAAAAGGTGGAGCAACTTTTGGGACAATAGCTGGGTTTGTGCTGTCCTCTACTGGTGAAGAACACAAGTTATGGTACTTGTGTAAGCAGTGTTCGAATAGTATGAGATATTTTAATAAACCTTTAAGGAAACGAAAGGTGTAGTAGCTGTACAAACTAATATATTGTCATAATTAAAATTAAATAATTAACTTTCATGTGTGTGTCTAAAGGCACAGTCTCCAACTGTGGTTGCTTCAAGTAAATCCATCAGTTTATTGTAAACTTTCTGCCATTACTGTGTATGCAGGAAAATGTTTTCCACTGCCTTCCCATTCTCCTTCTTCTTTTTCTTATTTTTTTTCTTTTTAAAAATCCAGCTACAAAGCAGAAATAAAACAGGAAAAATGCAGTATATGCCTATACAAACAAGCGTCCCTTTCTCTTTCAGCTTTTGTCTGAGCAGGCAACCTGATGGACAGCATTTATTCAAGCAGAGGTTCTTGCAAAGATATTTTAGAAGTGTTGACAGTGTCTTTTCATAGGCATGGGTGTTTGTGTGGATTTGTTCCTCACTCTGCTCACAGTGAACAGTGGCGCTCCAGTTCCAATGGGGTTTGCTGAGCCCAGCATGGCCACCCAGCTCAGTGCCAATGGAGCAAGGTAACAGCAGTACTACATATTCAGGCAGAACGACAAACAAGTCTCCAAAAGACATTAGGAAATGTCCTGCAGAGCCTTGTTTAACTGCAAGAGTAAACAGCAGATGAGGAGAAGGACACAGCACACAGGCAGCATTCATCACAACAGATTGCTCATTGTTTTGCCTAAAGTGAGATCCTGAAAGTTTAAACATCCACCTTCTTCTGGAAAGCTTGGGTCACAAAGTCTCTTGTGCATCTCTGCACAGACCTGAAGAATTCATAGCTAAAGAGGCTCAAGCTCAGTCTTATTCCTGAATCTGTATAATGATTTTAATTCTTTCTTGACTTACACACTTGATATGTGGCTGGGATACAAGTTTAGTTCTTTGTTCTATCTTCCCCATTGCTTCCCATCCTCAGTAAGGATTTACACTGATTAAGAGCCTCTTTTACACTGATTACAGCCTATTCCATGGTAATCACAGCAGTATACCAGAGCTGATGAGAAATTCCGAGAGTTGAAAAAAGAGTTGCCCCTGGTGTAACACAGTATGAGACTAATCAACCTTTTTCCCTACTTATGTGGAAGTTCCTGTGCTATACCAACACCCAGAAACAGCTCAGAAACAGGTGTAAACCACCCCTAGAAAGGAACAATTTTGCCTCAGGGCAATCCAGAAGGAGCATGAGATAATAACATAACCTGCCTTCACAGATCCTTGAGCTGTTTTTGCACTAAACAGAGTTACACCCTAAGGACAGAAAAGGAAGTGATAAAAGGTCATCTTTGTTGTGTTTGCTTTCTGAGAAAAAAAATCATCCATTAGAGGTATCAGAGAAGGAATTTTATTTTTAGAATGCTCTTGTTCCCATGAAACTCAAGAGAATTTTTCTCTTTGACTTGAAGAGGAACAAAATACTGCCCTTGGGGAATGACTTCTTACATTACCAAAATGAAATATGATTAGGAAAACCTGTGGAAAACTCCAGGCAATTGCTTTCAAATAAATTTATTTATATATAGAGAGAGAAGTGTTAATTCTGGAACATTATTTTGTCATGCTGTTATTTTTATAAGGTACTGGTTTACACTATCTTCCAGAACCTATTAAAATTAATGGCGATCACAAGTTTTTAATCAGCACTGGATTAGAAGAGTAAGAATTTCACAGAACAAAAGAAAGAATATGATTTCATAAATTTATGTTCTTTTTTGCAATAAGTGAAAATATCTTCCAAGACATACAAATACAAGTAAAGACAAAGATAAAAATCCCATCCAACAAAGCTCTATACAGCTTAGATCTGGTAAAGCTTTTGCACATTTACTAGAGACAGTGTATTTGTCCTTGCACAGCATTTCTGATATTGAAGAAGCCTTCATGTATTTTTCCTCTTGCTATGAAGCTGCAAATAAGGATTTTCTGTTAGCCTGATTTGTAAAAGCATTGACAAACTACACTCAAACTAAAACTCAGTTCTTAAAAAAAAAACAACTGACAGTAGTACCTTCAAATATGGTTTTCAAGCAACAGTTAAGAAAAATGATCATATCACTGGAAGATCATTTTCCTGCATTGGCATTTTTTCTGCCCTGTAAGCCTAATTTCACAGGTTTTCCATCACAGGTTTTCCATCTAGCACTGGAGAGATGATAAGTCTGCAGGTGATTAATTCTGTGGTGAAGAGACTGGTTACAGCTGAGGTCACAATTATCGCTGATGCTCTGGACTGGCAGGGATGAGCTGTATGGCTGCAGTGGGGGTTAGGGCTCAGGAAAGGAAGAGCTGAACAAATATATTTACTGCAGATCTTACCAGTGTGGTGCATTTAGGATGAGGGCTGGTAGTGGCAAGGATTTATAGCTTTTGGCTAGTTGCAACAGGAACAGTAAACAAACAGTTTCAGGACTAGTTCTTTTGCCAATGAATAATGTGTAATTCATCCTCTGTGACTGGGCTAAGGATGCAAGAGCGTTCACTGTCAGGAATACTCTTAGGTGACTTAGGATCACAGGTCCAGTAAAAAATGGCTAAGGTTTTGGTTTTAGTTAGTTCCTTCAAAAGCTAAGGAAAATGAGCAAACTTTGATATCAGAGAAGCCACTCATTGTGATATGAACTCAGTAGAACATATTAGTATTGTATTTAAAGAAACATCCTGATCTTGAATGGTATGGTCCAGGAAATGGGAGGCTACAAAAGCAAGTTAATAGGTGGACCTACAAAGCTCTTAATGAATCATGTATGAGCTACTATTTGTAGTGAGCTGTGTGGTTCTCTCCAAACTTAATTTTTAGTGTGTCAGGATTGGTGGGGTTTTATTTTGTTTATTGGCTAACATTGTGTTTAAGGTAAAGAAAGATGAATGTAGAAGATTTTCTTAAAGGATCCTGACAGGTTGTGTCTGATCCTTATTTTTAGTAGTGAAAGAAACACTGACAAGTTTTTGATACAATAACTGATAGGACTGGATTTGAAACTAGGGATCTGTGCAGCAAAATTCAAACACTAGTGTGGTTTCAAATATTAGTGTGATTTCTTGCAGGGCATTGAGACCTAGAACAAGGAGATTATCTTTCTGGACTTGAAATTTAGACTGTTAAAACTGCAGTTCAGGAAAACAGGGGCTGCAGAGGTCAGCTTAATATTGGAGTCCTTCAGCTCTCCAGGGCACGATGAAAGCTGTGGTTTGGAAAGGTGTGTGCTTTCTGCATGGGTGAGTAAGGCTTCTGCTGAGGAGAGCAATGGTTGGTGCTGTTTCACATAAACAAAGCTTGAGAAGCATGTTTTGTGCTTGGGTTCTGTGAGACTAATAATTCCCATTTCACTGTTGATCTAAGTGAAGAGCAGGAATGTAATCTGGGGCATGGATAAACTCTGGACAAGAATTTCAATTGGATTTGCTTTAGGTCTTTAGTAGTTGATCCATGTTCAACATAAGTTTTGATAAAGCTAAGGTAAAGCTGGACATCAAGAAAGGTTAATTAGTATTCATTTCAGTATGGCTGGAAAGAAGGATCTGGAGAAATGTGATGGTAGGGACTGGACTTGGGGATGGACATTGAATTTTTGCCTTCTGGTCGTTTTTGGGGAGGGGAAGTGTTAACAGGGGTCGGATGAAGGCTAGGATGATTCCTTTATGGATTATTTTGAGACTGGATATAATTATTTTCTGTAAAGAAAAGCAAGCAAGCAAGAAATTGCAGTTTTGAGCTGTTTGTGATTTACCAGCTGTTTGCTGGTAAATAGCATTGCAATTGTTTCATCCCATTCATGCATGTTTCATGTGAATATTTAAAGATAGTAAGTTTTTTCCTTTTTATTTTATTTGAAATTTATATATATGTTAAAAATGTAAAAAATGTTTTTAAAATAAACACAATATTAAATATTGATGGCTAGAACAAAAGAAGTGCTTTAATTAATGGTCATTTTTAAATTAGCATCTCAGGTTTTCCAAAATAGATTTTTCTCCCCGACTTTTCCCAACAGCTAAATAGCCTAAAATCCTCTTTCATAGTGCTAAATTCCTTTGCTGTACCAGATTTAACTTCATGCATGCAGACAGATACAGATATAAAAATGAAGGAGAAAAATATAAACATTGATAGTATTAGAGAAAAAGTAAACACTTCAGGTGTGTACTGGCACCTGGCACTGGCACAGCACAGGGGAGCATAAGAATTGTGTTAATGGGATTTTCTGCCTAAGCTTCTACTGTTCACCTCTTTTGCTTTCCTTGCTTTGCAGGTGAATGCAAAGTTTCAACATTCAGAATAATTCTCCTGGCAAACATTATGAATATTAAATATTCATATATGAAATCTGTTCAGATCCAACCTTGGAATAATTTTGAGTTTGTTTATGACCAATTAAAATGCCATATAAATTTCAGATTCTGCCCTCTGAGTATGCTGAATGCAGAGAATGAAGAACAATATCCTGTACTTCTAATTTAATTTTCCCATCAGTGTTTGTTTGAACTTTGTCTGTGGGTCAGGACAGTGGATGTCTGTGCAAATATTTTCTGCTTATGCCAGCCAGGACTGTGTGCACAATTCCAGTTAAAATTTCAAAAACAGTTTATAGGCAATTAAGATGACTTTTTCCACATAGAAAATAACAGTTACAGGTTGAGAGCTTTATTAATGAGATATATGTGTCATTTGCCTGTGGCAGAACTTTGTATTTATGCAGTCTGGACCTCCCTCTGGCTCCAGATCTTGACTGGAGTTTGAAGAATCTTATAATCTTCAGAAAATGAAATTTTATTGAACTTGGAACAGTCCCACAAGTATTAGAGATTTGCTGTGCACACAGAGAAAACAGAAGATAAAGAGTTGGCAGAAGAATGTAGTGAATCAACCTGCAGAAAGAAGGTAAAACGTGGAAGACAGCAGCAGGTGGAAGACGCAGTTCCCCTTTGGGTCAGCTGGATGTGTTTTTCCATCCACTTTTAAGTTTTGTCTCTCATTCCAAGTTTGATCAGCCTTACTTAGGAGTGACAGGGAGGCAAAAAGAGATTGAAAAGGCCCTTCCATGATTCTTAGCTTGCAAAAACAAAGTGGGAATGTCTGCCAGAGAAATCTGGACAGTTTGGATTTTCTTGAAAGATCCAAACATTGTTATTTCCTCTGATTTTGTATGCAGTATCTGAAAGAGAGTGACTTGTAAGTGTTCCCATGGTCTTTGCATACACAAAGAGGAATGAGACATTTTCAATGGCATTTATTTTAGATTGATGGAAGGAACAAAGAGCCAGGCAGCTTCCAAGAGAGTGCTTCCATAGTGTGACCCTGAACATAGTTTGAGAACAGTCTGGCTGCTCCCTCTGAGCACAGACAGAGCTCCTGGAAAATGAAAAGGAGCCTGCTATCAGCAGTAGACAGACATGGCAAGCTCATGCAGCAAAATCCAGATATTAATGGGGAAATGTCCTCAAAACAGGGAAAGCTGGAGTCAGGATTTTGGGTTGGATCACTGATAGGCCCATTGGAGAGACAGGCCTGTTTGCAAAAGCTGGATGTGTAGTCAGATTGCTACAGCTTGAACACTAAAAAGATACTCAGAAATGGGCAGTGTGTTTGGATCTTGTTACAGCATCAAGAGGGTTTATATTTTTACTACCTATACTGTGTACAGAATAAATGTGAAATAAATTCAGATAACCCCCATTGCAAAAGAGAAAATAAATTCATTTCCCCCACTGTGTGTCTCATCTCAAGACCACTTTGAGGTCTGATCACTTCAAACCTGAGTTGCAGCTGCTTGTAAACAATTTCAGGCCCAGTTTTCTCAGCCTGTGTTTCACATCACTTTGGTTCTTTGCATAACAGTCTATACTGCTTTATTATTCTTGTACTACAACACAGAACAAGTCCTCTACTTTCCTACTTGTTTCACTATTCAGTTTCATAGACACTCAATATTTGTATTCCCAGTGTCAATACTCCATCCAATCCCCTCCTGAAATCATAGAACTCTTTTGAGTCCCTCATGAATTACACCGAGACTAACAGTAATGTAATAAATCTGTTGTAAGACTCCACCTATTGAAACACTAACATCCAGAGCAGCCAGAATACTTACACAAGCCTCCAGATGTAAGCTTGGTATGAAGATCATGGTAGTTTTGCTTTTATCCATGACAGAGCAGAACACAAAGAAAATTTATCATGTATAAGAGAAACTCAAAAACATTTAAACTGGTCACTGCCCTGCTTACTTCTTCTTCCATTATAGAGAAGTTTTTTCAGTGCTAAAATCCTATTTCCAAATAATCCAGATTCTTTCAGACCATTTCTACAGCATCAGTTCACTGGGCCTCTTGTGATGATTCCACTCTTCCCATGTTTAGGGCTGAGACTGGATGATCTTTAAGGTCCCTTCCAACACCTGACATTATATGATTCTGTGATTCCATGTTGTTGAACTGTGGAGTTTTCATAGTCATCAATTTCTTTAGGATGGAAACTGAAGAGTGATTAGGTGAACAGGAAAAAGGAAACAATACCACCTCAGAAGGCAAGACAGGAAATTTGAAGTTGGTTTTGGAAGACAAAATATAAAAAATCCCAGAATCCAAACATTACATTTTGGCAGCATGAAAAGAAAATTATCTTGACTGCAGACTCAGAGGTCTTTGGCTCTGTTTACATTCTTAAACTTCTACATATATTTGAAGTCTAGAAATAATGAATCCTGGAAGACTGAGTTTTCAAATTGTAAGAGGGAGCCTTGAAGCTGTCCAGATTCTGAAAAAGAATTGCTCAAGACCTTTCGTGCTGCACCTCTAACATTGTTGTCCCCAAAGCTATTCAGAAGTACTCCAAAGCTGTGACTCAGGAAATGGGGGCCCCCAGGGACTTTTTCTCACTGAAAAAATTCAGCCAAAATACAGGTTTAGCACCAGACCAGGCTTCTATTAGAAGTGTGTAAATGTAATGATGGATCCCTCTGAGATATGCTAGGATGACATCCATGATGATAAAAGCTCTCCCCAGTCAGTTTTCCTCTGCCTCTGTTCAGTGACCCTCAGAAAAACAACATGAAAGCTGACAACCACATTCCATGAACATTATGGAACATTTTAGTGACTTCAGCTACAAATATTTCCTCCTATTTTTATCATTGTTGTAATCATTGCATGACCAAATAGCTGTAAGTATTCACAATCACAATTGATTTAACCTATCTGTTTTATACGAGCCAACCTATCTGCTTCTAATTTCATTTTGCTTTCAAAACAAGTTTATATAACAGGCTAAGATGGATTTTTGTAATTTTCAACAACTCCAGACACCCAATCTAGACTTCTATGGAACTCAATCACTTGTGGGTATAATGGGATAACGTATCTGAAGGAACCTTTGTCATTTCAGCAGGCCAAACTGCATAAATGGAGAGGCTTCAGAGCAATACTTGGCAGGAAAAAATCAATGTATTGGAGGCTTACAACTGTTCAGTTCAGTATACTAGGATTGAAGTCCAAATAAAAAAGGGGTGGCATTAATAATTTTGCAATTGAAAGGTGGAGGTCTGACTTCAGCTCATTTAATTTGTCAGGATTTCTGATTCTTTAGTGGCAAGCTCTGCAGAATGGCAGATATAGCTTTCAAATGCATTTAAAAACATTAAAATGCAGTGGAATGGCAGCACATTTTCTGAGGAGTACAATTTCTTCTGAAAGCAGAGAGAAGAAGCCATGTCATTTATACCAGCTCTCATATTTCTAAAGCTACTAAATTCTCTTTGCAGCTGCAAAAGTAACTGTATTTTCTCCTATTCCCTTCAGGGATTTGAAATATTAAGAGTCAGTATAGCTGTCTTTTATTTCCCTTGCTCTGTCCTTTCTAGCTTCTGTACTTTCCTCATTGCTCCACATGTGTCTTAACACAGTCTTTTTTGTACCATTTTCCCAGCTACTGAATGCAGAACTTTGTAAGAAATCCTTAAAACAATCATCCTGGGTAAGCTGAATTACAGATTTAAGAGCAAAACAAAACCATATCTCAAGAGTACTTTATCTCTATGATCTTCGGAAGCATTTCAGGACAGTGTCCAAAATATGTAATGCAATTAAGATACTGTGTTCTGGCATTGGAGCAGCTGAGACTAATTCTCTTCAATGCTTTGACTCAATGATAAATATTTCTAATGGCTGTGTTTATTGCAGATTGGGGCTCCTTCTATCTGGACATGAATTCCTATCAGACAGTTTAAAGCTTTGGATTAACCTTCAAGCAATCAAAGCATTAACTCTTTTTGATTGCAAAGAGCTAACTTCCCCAGTCATGAGTAAGTATATGGCTCTTGGTTGGTTCATAGATGTATTTTGCATATTACAAATGCAGGAAGGAAGACAGAAAAGTTTGGGCAAGGTTCACAGTCAGTAAGAAGCTGCAGTGATCTCAGCTCCAGGAGACTGTTGCTCCCCATTCATACACTGCCTTTAGACTGGCTAAATTGAAGCTCTTTGCATGTTCTTGTTTTGGTCTGAAGCAAAAAGACATGAAGAGACCAATTACAGGGATCAAGAGCTTGTAGGAAATTGCATGTTTTAATTTACTGCACCAATATCCTGCAATTAAAAATTTTGATAGTTTATGTGCCTACATATTCGAATGTAAATGAAATACATCAGTTGTGACCAGAACTAATTGACACAACTGAGATGTACCATTTATTTTCCTTAAATAAATAAACCAAGCTTATTTTTCCAATTTTTTCTTTAATTTTTTAATATGGTCCTATACCTGCAAAAAATTACATGATGAATGGAAGCATCTCCAGTGTGTTCCACTGCAAAGAATGTATCTGCCATTTAGTAATGACAGAAGAAACAGTTTTTTGTTTCTTCACAAACTAGATGTAAAAGCATTGTATATTGAAACTGCAAATAGAGTAGGGACAAATAATAGATTTTTAGAGGCTATACTTTTCTCCTTTGATGCAAGATTTTTTATTAAATTTTGAAAGTTAAACTGAACATAAAAGTCTTTGAAGTACAGACACTGATACTGAGGATGTCTTTAAGTGAAGCTCATTAGAGTTAAGGAGAGAGTCCCTGCAATGTAAGCTCTTGGAATAACATTTTACCACTTCAGTCTGAAGGAGAGGTCTATTTACATAAGTGAGTTGATCAGACAGTTTAAGGTCAGACAAATGTTCAAGAAGATTAATGGCAAACGCATGTTGTATTTTGTTATCTAAAACAACACCCAAATTCCAGCTGAAATCTAGGTTATGTGATGACATAGAGTGTTAGGGGTATTTCCTGTTTTTGGAGTGTTAACACAGTGTTCATTTTTGTTGCCATTTGGAGAATGCAGTTGGGCTTTTTGTAGAAGAATTTCATTCCGTTACTAGGGAAAGGGTGAATTTTCCTTCCTGTTGCAGGGCAAAGAAGTGTAGGCCTGAGAGGTGGTCCAAATGTGTATGTAGAGATCACAGAATTGTTTTATCAACAAGGATGACTAGCAAAATGAGATTACTAGCAAAAGCAGCTCCTCCCTCAATTCAAGCTATTCTGCAGTATTAGGATGCCAGTAAAGCTTATGGCATAGCAAGAGGTTTGGTATTACCCTGGTTGACCAGAAATCACAGTAATGTGCTGCTGGTTCTGTCAGCTTTAGGTGACAGAACCTGCTGACTCCATTCTGTCGAATTGGTCAGCAGCCTGGAGGCCTCTTTAGAGCTCCCAGTGCTACTGAATAATTAAATAACACTGATGCAGAAACTGTCCATGATGCACAACAGACTGAGTATGTTTAACTTTGTATTAAAGAGAAACTCAAGACATGAAATTAAGGAAGCTAAAGAAAGCAGTAGGGACAGCTATTTTCTACTTTACAGTTCTTGTGTCCTATCTGTCAGTAGGAGAATCATGAAAATGAAAGAGCAAGATATAGAAGAGGTTCTGGTGCATGTCCCCGTGTAACACAGACTGCAGCAGACTGTCCTGCCTGGCATGAGAATGATCAAACACATCATTGTTGCTGGACCAAAGTCACTTTTTCAGTTTGGCACTTCAAATACTCTTCCTGCAGTGGCACTGTCCATGACTGCATTGCCTATTTCAGGTTACCGATCTGCCAGCATTGGTGTTGTCTTTCTAGTATGTGTTTCTCTTCAGTGAAGACTGAAGCAATACTAGCCCTTGGCCCACGCCAGGGACTTCAAACAACCTTTTCTTGCACCAGTTGGTGACCATCTTCCTTTTATAGGGGGAAAACCAAAGTTAAAATATAATCTATGGCCTCCAACTTACGGCTACAAGTGTTTCCAGAACGACAGCTGAATATCACCTCCACAGGTTACAGCTCTGTGCAAAAGAAGCCAACAGTGGGATTTGGGATGACAAAGGCTAGGCCTGCTTTTGTCAGAGCAGCATAGGAAATGTATGGTACAGTGGAAAAAGAACCCGGGGGTTCCAGCTGCTGTATCTGATCTCCACTTTATATTTTGTCCAAAATATGTCCATTCCTTGCCAAGTAAGTTCTAAATGTTTCATTCTGTTACTGGATAGTCATATTTTGTGGGTAGCCACTAGTCAGTTTGAGTTATTCACTTCTACAAAATACTTCCTCTAGAAGGCACTGTAAACATAATTAATTTTTAAAAAGTTTGAGTTGTTTGAAAGCCATGAGCAATGGTTATTAATACTGGCACAGAGCAGGTCACATGGTGATGATTCAAGGGATAAAAAATTGAACATTTTGGACAGAACTGATGTTTTTATATTCACTTGCCTTATATCCAGACACTCTGGTGGTATAAGTGTTAATTATACCCAAGACAGCAAGCTGGGGAAGTTACAGGCACTAATATGTGTGGTAAAATAAATCTTGAGATGAAGCAAACCTTGTATATTGAAGTAATTTAGTTTCCATTTCTCGGTTATGACATGCAATTTTGTCATGCATCTCTTCTGCAAGACAAAAGAGGAGGAAAGAGTTTGTCTCATTGAAGGCAGTGGGAAGTATGCTTGATTCAGCATGCACAAATATGGACATGAAGCTGTGAGGCTGCACTGCTAACAGCCCTTACAGATGCAAAGAAGCATGCACCCAGATTCCTGAACAACCTACAGTGATGTTTTCACTTGAAATTTTTTACACTGAAGCTCATTCTTGTGATAAAAAACGGGCACTACCCAGCCAGTTGGCTCAACGAGCCAAGAAATCTCGCCACTTGGTGATTGCAGCTTAGTTACCGCGAGCACAACTGTACATTGTTCTGCTTCCCTAAAAAAATAAATAAAAAAATCTCCAAGGCTTGCCACTGTTTGGAAAGAACCTATAATTTTTTTGCACATGTCTAGACTGGTTTACTGCTTTTCAGTGTGACTTCTTGTCATGGTATCACAGCCAGTATGTACTTTTTGACTGCTGCTGACCAAGGCAGACTCTGAGTAGTCTTCAAAAGCAAAAGAATTTGCCAGTAACTGAGTCAGTTTAAGCAGTCTGCCAGGAATTTGCAGCATGCCATACAATACATTTTTGAGTCACCATCTGAAAACAGCCTTGATGAATAAGTACTTGACAAGAAAATGAGTCTGAAATTCCCCACTGGTCTTATGCCAGGATTCTGCCATGCTCCCTTTCTCTCCAAAGTCATGGCACTTGAAGTGAGTATAAATGGCTCTTCAAAATATCCCGTTCAATAATGAGCATGACCTGCGGCTGCACAGGGGCTTTGACAATGCCACCTTCTGTGGAGAAACGCGGAAGTCTGATGCAACAACACACACACACACACACACACACACACATTGCCAGGGACTGTAACAGAAATGAAGAGCTACTTGGATATCCAGAGCCGTGAGGGTAATGGCCATCTCTCTTGCATTGCAGTCTGACCAAGAAGAACGTGCCTATGGAATACATGCACGAATCCTGAGGGAAACAGAAGTTACTGGTGTTTAATTCACCACTAGGTGTCATGACATCTTCATTTTTAAGCAGACTGCTGAGTTTTTTCTATGCCTACAGGAAAGAAAAAAGCTCAAGGTGAGGACAGGAAGCCAGTGTACTAACCAAATACCTAGGCCAGCTCCAATCTGATTTTTTCGCTAAAGTCAGGTTGGTAGATAGAACATTCAAAAGAAATGAAAATTGAGAAATCACCTCCATCCCTTTTGCAGATTACTTCCATCCCAGGCCATAGTGAAACACTAAGAATGTCATGAGTGCAGGTGGCTGTAAAGTTCAGCATGATTAGTACATCACAGGATTCTTCTTTATATTCTTTTGCATTACCCTGCCAGAAATGAGCCCTAGATACAGTAGAACTACAGGTATATGAAAGTGAAAAAGGTTTCCCCCACACTAAAGACATGATTCTTCTTTCCAGTGTGTCTCAGAACAGCTGATTTTGTTGAAAGTCCATCCCTGTTGTTACTGACAAATGCTGTAATTTGTTGTGGCTTTGTAGACCAACAAATACACAGACACAAATCTATGTACATATGATAATATACATTCACAGAAAAAACATGGGTCAGGAAGAGTTAATGCAACTACCCCTCCCATTGCCACGTACTTTTCCTATGCTGCCATGCTCTCCAGAGAGGATTCACCACCTCCTGCTTTGACAGCTTTTCTACTGAAGAAGCTGGTTTTATGGTCTCCACTGAGTTGAGAATTTTATCTCCTTTCTTGCAAGCAGACAAATTATCTTCAGAGTAAGGCTGGAGCATAATTGATTTTTAGGTGTGGATTCAAGGCAAACCAGCAAAGGAGTGTAGAGCTCTCTTTCCCTCTCCACAGTTTCCACATCCCCCTTCAAGCTAGGATAAAAAACTCAAGAGTTGTGGCCTTGTCAGGAGAAGGACAAACAAATGGTTAATGAGTGCTTTTCCCCTTCTCTCTGCATATTACATGTCACATTTAATGCACAAGGGTCTGGAGTGGACATGAATCCACCAGCCCAGGAAGTGACAGGAGACCTGATGATGCTTCTGGGCACTTTTAGGAACTTGGCAACAAGAGGGGACTGAAGCAGCTGCCCAGTATGGGCAGATGTTTTTTCCTCTGACCCCTTGTAGAGTACACATTTACTGGATGATGTACAGCTTGTTCTCTGAGCCAAAGGAAAAATCCAAACATTGCTGGCTGCAGTCAGATTTTATTTGACCTCTTAAGTAGTTTAACATGGTACTGGCCTTCTTTCCCATTTTAGGTCTTTCCCTTCCTAAACAGCAGAAGGGATTTAATGATACAGCTTCTCAGGCATCTACCTAATGCCCTGAGCTGGATTTGTCATAATTGTCTTTAAGACAAAAGGTCTTTTTGTTCACTTTGTGGGACATCCTAGAGAAACACAGAGAAATACAGAAAGGAACATCACAAGTGACTTTTTCTCTTCTAAGTGCAAAAGTGTTTTTATTATAATGTGCTATGAGTTTCCATCTTCCTATTCTTTAAGCTAGGAATTTGAGAATCAGCGTTTGCATGAGAACTTAAGACTACAGTTTCCTGCATCCTTCAAAGTAAAGTCACTGGGTGGTCTTGGCACTGAGCTCTTATATGGGGCCAGTAAAGGTGACTTTTATAAGTACAGAAACCGAGAGATCTGATTCACATTAAAAACATGTACAGTAGTTTCACGAATATAAGCCGCACCTTTTTCATTGAAGAATCCAGCCTACCCCAGTGGTGCAGCTTATATTCAGGTGCGGCTTATATATGGACAAATCCCGTGGTCTTCCCAGCTACCCGGAAGTGCGGCTTATATTCAGGTGCGGTTTATAATCGTGAAACTACTGTAATTAATCTACTGCATAAATTAAGATTGATTAATATTTCATATTCTGTGTTGAAGCAACACAGAAAGGTTTTTCACCCGTTAGGATTCAGTGGGCATTTTGGGTATTTGAAAGGGACACATTTCTACTTCTTACCCTTTTTTTGAGAATTGTCTCTTAATTAAATATTATTCACTTAATATTCCCTTTGCTATATACAATTTTCTTAATATTTTTCCAGTTTATTTGCCTTGGGCATTTGACAATATCTTCTGTCTAGTCTGCTTCACGTTTTTAAAATTGGAAAGTGTTATAGTAAAACCACAGAAAAGCAGGGGAATTCAACAGCAGGTGCTGGGACTAAGAAAATTTTCCACTCATTCTCTAAATTAATGGAATGTATTTCAAACTGCCAGAGCCTTTAATCTATAGGTTTAGTTTATTAATCACCATTCTTAACAGGATAAACTGAATGTCATATAGTATTTAATTACTTATTGCATCTGATAGGAAATGTGAATATAAAACCTCAATTTATTTTCTGACCCCTCATTTTCAGAAACAAAGCCCCATGCCTCCTAGATTGAAGAACTTGTAATTTCTATAGCTGTATACTCCTTTTCTTCCAAATCTGTTCTACCTATGTCTTCTCTTGTGCAGATGAGTGGTTCCTGGTTCAGTAAATACTTGTTGACTCGCATAAGGACAAACTATGCTGAAGCATTTTTGCTGTGCAGAAAGTAATGCCTGTCTAGTGAGAATATAATGGGAACACCCTCAAGATATCCAGATGGTTTGCTTTAGTCATAATTATATCTGAACATAAAGTATGAGTAGAATAAATACATATTTTTTCAATAATTTCACATAAACTAGATTAAGTGTTGAGGAGGAAACACTAGAGATCTCCTAATGTTCCTACAGAAACATTATTAACAAAAATTGATTTGATCTCCAATACATAAATCCTACCAATGCCAGTTTGAAATTTCTTTTCACACTGTGGTAGGAGGAATAGGAATTACCAGAGACATCAAACTCTTGAACAGCAGATCTAGAAGTGGATGAGTCCTGCCAAATCAGAAGCTGTTCAGAGCATATGCAGAAACATGGGTTTAGTGCTTGGGAGATCCTTTCTTGGCAAAGCTAGAGGATGTAAATGTTTAACAGAGTCAGATTCCACACCTGGATTTGGCATCTAAACTATTCAAATCTCACTTTAGAGCTAAAAAGGGATATTATGCACTTGGTTTGCACTATTCTCTTTTTTAAAAGATATTTTTGGAAAACAGGGAAACTGTTTCACAGTGCTCCTCTAGATCTACTGCCAGAAACCACCTTAAGAAAGGTAGGGATTGTTACCTGGGAGCAGAGAGCTCATACATCAGTGAAGAAAGGGGAGCTGTCCTAAGGACTGTGAAGTACTTGTACTCTGTGACAAAGGGGACAGTGACTAGGACCTCAGACTTAACATAGATTTGCTCTTGTCTTATTCTCACACAACACAACCTGAACTTGAAGAGTTGAACTTGAAGGGGAGTAGGCAAACACCTAGAGGGCAAATAGTAAGGTTTCCTTGTAGCCTTAAAAGAGACAAATGCTGATTCTGAAGGAGAATTTTGACTGCTTAGGGGCAAACTTGCTTAAAAGTAGGAGATACACAAACATAGAAAGATTATTTTATAGACAGAAGTCCTTGAAAAGTTATACCTTGAACAACTGACTGTACTATATGAGAGGCTGTAGTATTCTCATTAGATACAGAGGGATCTGAAACACTGGGAGATCAAATGGCAAAGAGAGAAACATAAGAATATGGCACGGATAAACTGTGAGTTGAACACCAGTCCCTGGAGACTTCGAGCAGGCAGCTGGACTGCTCTTCTCTTGCAAACTTTTTCAAGTGCTGAATGGAGATGTGCGCATCTCTTCATGAGATGGCTGCAAACTAGATCACTCTGGCTTGTAGAAGTTTAATTAACAATATTCACTTGCTGCTTTGTATTGGTTTTTGGCAGATGAACCAACATGTAACCCATGGATATGGTTAATTACAATGCCTATGAAAAAATGACAACTAGTCAGGATTGAATTGCTAGAACACTGTAATCTGTGATGTGGTGAAGTCAGAAAATATCTTTAGGAAGCAAAAGAATGTTGCTAAGAGCTAAAGCCATCAGAAGGGATGTCTTTCAGGGAGCTAAAATAAACCCACTGAAGTAGTTCAGTGACCCCAGCAGCAGGCAGTCAGAGCTATGTCTTGGAGGACCCACTTAACCCTGGAACATGTCACTCCATCAGAAAAAGCATCTGTTTCAAAAATGTACGTCATCAGAGGCCAATGAGATGAAATTGCAACTATTAGCCAAACACATGCTTCATAAAATATGCACTCAAAGCACAGAAGTCAAACTGAAAAAAGCCCCAAGTTCTCACTTTTGCTCTATAATGTTCCTTAAATAGCAGCTGGGAAAATTAGTTGTGTGCAAATCTTAATGAATGACATCCAAACTGCTATCTCCAAGCTTTTGAGTGAATGCCACTTGTGGGTCATTCACCAATGATACTGTTGAGTTTATTGGCCTTTTTATTCCAGATTCGTGTGCCTAAAGCAGTCATTTATGACAATGGCCTGATTTTCACAGCAAGTGCTCCCATATGCTTCTGCTGGAATTGTAGTTTTCAGAGTCTCTAAAACAAGTCTGCTTTTTTGAGTGGTTAAAGATGGCTTTTAGTTGTGTAACTTTCAGGCATCCCATATCAGAGAGTTTAGGCCAAGTGGAGAAAGTTACAGCAGTTCTCAGGCAGTTACTAAGTCCTGCCAAACCCCAGGGGACATCTAATTCATCAGATTTATGTACTGAAAACTGTGTCTTTGCTATCTGGGAGTTGCATAGTCAGTCAGAAATCTTGTCAGGAATGAACACTGCAAGCAGCACCAAAACAATGTGGGCTTTGTTTGTTTGTTTGTTTGTTTGTTTTAAATGGCATGTCTCCAACCAGTTGGACTAAACATCCTGGGCAGCCCTAATTGGGACTAGTCTCCCTGATGACCACAGAAACTACTGATAACCAAGCAGAGCACATTTTGGGCATTACAGAGAAATAATCTACTCAATGGTAAACTTCTGACCAATGCAAACAATGAGCAACTCGTTCTTGATTAACATTTTGCCATCAGTGTTAATTGGATAAGCTTTACGTTCACCTACTTCATTTGGGCAATCTTTTCTTGCTTTGATTTTATCTTTTGTCTTTGTAGAGCTGCATTGTGATATTAATGAAATGCTATTCAGGGAATTCAGGTGGTATTCACATAATTTGAAATGACTATGGTAAGTGGCAAAAATTTCAACCTGCTTGTTTGTCCTTGACCAAGAATTTTTCTTTGCACTTTATCTTTCTTCTTCTGTTGAGGACAAGACAGGTGTGCTGGTTTTTTAAAAGTATTCATTTGGTTGACCTCGTTAGAGGCAACCTGTGAAGGTAATGGATTGCCTGATGGACATCCATTCAGGAGTAGGTAGCAAACATATGACTTTGTTTGTTTTTAGACTTTTTTGGGGGAGCATGCATTTGCCAGGCTGTCAAAGTTTGTGCATGCTGAGCTTACTGTAGAGGGAATAACTCCTGAGAGAAATCACATCAACAACATCTCTAATTTATTGGGTTATCTAAGGCACACATGCTGAAATGTCACTTTGGAGCTGATGTCGCAGTTTTGGGATATGAGCTCCTATTACTGCCAATTTGCCACTAATTGGATAAACTCCCTAGCCATTTTTGCTCTCATGCCATTCTGTCACAGTTAGTACAGGTGAGTACCTATCCACAGATTCTGCTGGGCTAAGCAACAACAACTCCAACAGGCCACCAAAGTCCTGCACACTTGTATCCCAACTTTGTGGAACAAGAGCTGAAACCTGCATAGCTCTGCTTCATGTATTTGACAGATATCATGTGTTCTGTCCCTTAAAATGCCATTGTACAATACAATATATAGATTTGATGCCATTGGGGGAAGCCAAAGGGAAAGGAAGCTTACTCTTTTCACAGAAACACAAGGACTTTGTGATTTCCCTTGTGAAAATGAGGTCAAAGAACTACAGTGTCAGTGAAGAAGTGCAGAAGCTCTCTTGTATCCACTGGGTGAGCACCCACTGCCAGCAATGATTCAAATCCCAAATATTTCACTATTTTCAGCAGACTGAGGTTCCTATAAGCCCCTGACAATACTGTTATGGATGAATGCCCAGTTTTAAAATCCAGAGAACAACAGTATGTAAGAAATGGGATGTATGGGACGTACTACATGCCTTCCTTACAAATTACCTGCACTGTCTTTATGATGATGAGGCAACATTTGCCTGAGGGCCAACTAGGTCATATGAGGTAAATCATGTATTGAGCAGGTTTTTTTTCACCAGACATTGGCAGCAAGAATTGAATCTGACATCTTTTACTAGACTTTAGTCTCTGGTTCTCTGGCTCTGGCTCACAAATGCATCGCCAAGAAGCTTTGCCATTCCTTTATAACTAGTATTATTCAGAGTTATAATTTATTGGTGCTTCTGTGCTCTTCTTGTCTTGACTGGAATAAAATGAAGTCCAGAAATGTCCATTTCTGTTTATGACCAAGAAAAATATTGTCAATGTAGAAAGGTAGAGAGGACAAAATGCTTAGAAATAACAGGAGGAAGTTTTAGGAAATTAAATTTACGTTAATAGCTTACACAGGAGTCTTTTTGAAAAGGTTGTTTTAAAAGAAGGGGTCTCATATGCTTGAAAGAGCAGGACAAAGTGATGTTAATATGAAAAATCCACTTAATAATAATGAAGTAGATTTAAAAAAAAAATCTGTGTTTGTATTCTGTATGTGTTCTGTGAGCAGTTAATTCCATTGATGGATTGTGTCCACAGATTGAAAGGTGAGGGTTTATTGGAAACATGTCTTTCTGCAAAAATTAGTTCAACTCTGATTTTAAAATGTATCTCTGTACACTGCCCTTTCCTCAGTGGAAATAGATTTAAAATCTAAAAAACTTGTCTTTTATCTAGTTTACTATTAGTGTATTGCTTTCATTTTTCTTTTCATGGTATCATTAAAAATTTGACATATATTCTTAATCAATATTCCTAGTTGCAGAACTTCTTCTGAGCTGACTCTCTAAAATTATTCTAAAGCAGTTTACAGTACAAGTTTTGTACATTGCTGTCCATGAAATTCTGTCTATCCTTAACAAAACTTCCTTGTAGTCAGTGTGGAATTGGTAACTTTTCCACACTGTGCAGAGGGCTGACTAAAAGCATGGCACAGACAAATGCTTTACTTATACTCATTACAGGTATCATCACAGACAATAACTAAATGGCAGTTCTTTGAATCCAGATTTGTCTATATTTCAGTCAAAACGCCTTGATTATTACAAATTCTTTGTCAATCTCTCCAAAAATATTTTGAAGGCACAGTCTCCAAAAGGCAAGAACTTGTTGCAATGAGAAGATGTGTATGTTTTTATCCACATTTCTCCAGTGCACTGCAGCTGGAAAAAATGTGGAGAAAGTATTTCAAAGCATCAAGTCATTTCAGCCATGGGATATATGTCATGGGAAAGCAGCAGAGTTTCTGTGGCACACTTTTAGTGTCAAGCATCAGCCATGGCTGGAAGAAGTACAGTACAGTGTAGTTCATTCTGCACATGGTAAAGGGCAGGCTAAGCAACCTTCTATAGTCCCTTTTCATTTCTGGGAGTGTGCCATTGCAAAGGCCAAAAATTGCATCTCAATCCTTTGATTTCAGTACCAGGTTTGAAAATATTGCCATGTAACTCTAGGAAGTGGGGATCACTCAGTCTCATAGACATTTATATGTGTATTCAATGATTCCTCAACCAAGTTCATGTTGAAAAGAATTCTGTTAGCTCAGACAAAATAAGACAGGCATTGATCAGTCATTGTTATTATTCCAAGGATTTCGGATTAGACTACTGATGGATACTCAAACCAAACATTATCTCTGTAACTTTTAAATTACACAGTAATTTCCCACACAAACAACATGCCCAGCATGCTATGAAAACCGGTTTTTGATAGGCCTAATTATGGAAAACTAGCAGAACATCTGTGCAGTCATATATGAGGACAAGAATTATGCTTAATAAAAGATTGCAGAGTAAAGTCTATAAATCTCTACCTAACATACTTTATGTGTGCAAATATGAGGGAGGAAAACAGGAACATATATCGCTTTACCAGTGTTGCTGATATTTTTAGTGGGTACCATGGTTAATACATGCCCTACCTGTTCTACAGTTTCAGAGGAAGAGATTAGCAACAAGTTTGTGTCATCCTCAATACAAATCTAGAGAAAACTTGCTGATGTTAATTGTGTGTGATGGATTAAATTTGGTGCAAATCAAACATTGGCTTTGTATCTGCACTAAAAATACAGCTGTAGAGGGGAAAATAGGACATTTTTAACAACTTAGCGTTTATTGGACCAGGAGAGGTCTGAAGAGTGCAGAATGGAAAATGGCAAACATCTTTCACAAAAATAAGAATTGCCCCTCCTCCACAGGCCTGGATAACTTGCATGTGTGGTACAAAAATGTGTAATGGAAACCTGGGGAACAAAGAAGTCTTTTCAGGCGGAGGATTCCAGCTGTTTGCAGACTGTGGAAGTGAAAACAGACTTTATTCAATGTCTGCAGATGTTTCCAAACTTTCATAGTTCTAAAATTTAAATTCAGTTACCTAATCAATATTAAAGATCTGAGGGAAAATGTTGCCCATTGGATACGGTTTAGGTGGTGAGGAATACAAAGGATTCAAACATTCTCAGGCAGAAATATCTGGTGGCTCAGAGGCAGCAGCAGATGAAAACAATGACTGGAGACAGCCCATGCTGGAATGATAAATGAACATTCATTTTTCAGCTGCCCTGATGCAACCTCACTGGCTTTACTGGAGTGTGTTGTAACTCCAGTGTACCTTACTCACTAGGCCTGATCATCTGTAAATGAGGACAAATTCCAACTTCAGTGGTGCTAAGATGTAATTCTGTACCTACAGGCTTCACAGCTGACAAAATACCATCAGCAATGTGTTTTACAAATTTGGCAACAAATTCATGTGCAGCCTGAGATGAAAACATGGATTTTCTGGTGTCCACTCAAACAGGCATTAAGTTTGACATTTTACAGGCAGTAACTTCATGTTTTCATATAGCATAAGCAATGCAAACTTATTTTACTGAAAAAGCACACATGGAAGAAGTGAGGCCTCTTTTCATCTGACAAGTAAAGGTATTTTTGGCTGATGTACACAACATCCCCTTGTCACATATCTGACTTATGTGTGCAATCCTCTGCCATATCTGTGCTGAAAATTGTTTTCACTGTTCCCCCCACAAAAGTTTGGTTCCTGAAGCACTCAATTTTACAGAAACAATTTAAGCAAAGCAAATGCCTTTACTAAATTATTCCCAAGTGCAGATAGTGGTCCCAATAAATCTCATGTCAACCCCAGGACACTAGGCTGCATTATGGGGTAGAAAAAATTCTTTACTCTCTACTATCTCACATGATGACGTCAGAACAAAGATAAAAAGATGGGAACGGGTGCCCTTAGCAGTTTCTGAGGTTTTTGTTGCTTGTATTATGAAAACTAAAGAAACTCTCGTTTCATCACTTCTGAAAAGGACAGAACACTGCATGAGTTAAAGCCTCTGGACAAGAACAGTCCAGGTAAGTAGATGTTCTTTGGAAAGCCAAATTCATATGAGAATGAATCTAGAAATTTTAGTATTATCTAGATGAGGTGGTTCAGTAAAACAATACAGGCTCACTTGGTCTATTGTTGTATCAGTTTAATTTAAAGGTTTTAAATTTTCTTCATGTGTGAGAAAAAATTAGTTTGAATCACCCATATCTGCATTCAAGATTCAAATCAATACTATGCTGCTGAAGATCAGAATTTTAAAAATATTTGTTAGAAAATAACAGAGGAAAAAATAACACTGCAGAAGTTTGCTGCTGGAGATTCAGGGGAGATTAGACGAGGAAAGAAATCAGACCATGCTGTTCTGTGTACATGATAGGCAGATTTATATGCCTGGCTTTAAATGATGGTGTGAAGCATCTTTCTGCCACATCATTGTGTCAGAAGGGAGTGAAGTAGGATAAATTTACTTTATGCTCTGTCCAGGATTCACTTAGAAAACCCCAGCTGCTAAGCCTATGAGAAACAGGCTTCAGCTTGTCTAACTTCAAGTTCTGTATTATAACTGGACAAACTCCAAAGTTTTAACACTTCTTGGAGAAGGAACTTTTTATTCTCTGTGTTTGTATGAAACCTAGTGTGCCCAGAAGTCACACTTCCTTCTAATAATAAACATGGAAACATGCTACCAGTCTTAACCCATATCCTGAATTACACAGCTTCAGTCCAAGACCTCTTCCCACAGTCCTGCCTGCGTGCATGTATGCATTACTCTCTAAAAGTACACTCAAATTTGTAATTTTTTAGAGCAATCAATAAGAAAACCACCACAACAAAATCCTTGTCCTGCATATGTCATAAATGGCTTTGTATGGTCCATGATCTTTTGACTGAATAACATCTGTCCTGCTGCCAAAAATATCTGATGAGTAATTTTCCTTTGTTTTAGTGGGCTTCTTATTGATGAAGGTATCTGGGAACTGAAAATCCTGCTGTGGGTCAGACAGCAACATACTTTACTTGTTGTATCTTCCCAGATCTTAGAAACATGTTGATTTGTTTCTCACCTCAGATGGCCTATCTTACATCTCCTCCTCTGACAAATTCTCCAGTTCCTATGTATTTTTGGGCCATTGTTTAATACCTTTTTATAGTGTGACTAGCTCAAGACCTTCCCTTCCTCACAAATCTAGATTTTCTTACTGCTTCACAGTCCAGGGTTGGCAGAATTATTTCAAATGATCTGCTTTTCAGATGATTCCCACATCATTCCCAGACTGTGAGACAGCCTGTTTATGTGATGGAAAGTACCAGAGGGAACCTTATCCTGATAGACTAACTGTTTACATGAGTGAAAAAAAATCAAAGTGATTTTATTTTCATACTCTCCATGTTCCCATGCTTCTGTCTGATTGTATCATCCTTGGTTTCCTGTGCTGAGCATCTCTCTGTCAAGTTCACTTCTCTCCATCTCTTCACTGTGGTTTATGGTACTGTCTGTACAGGACCACCTTAGTTTCTGGCAGATCTCTTGCTTTCTAACCAAGGACCTAAGCAGATGGCATACTTGCTATCTCAGTGTTCTTGTGAGCAAGACAGGACAAGTGTAAGAAAGTAGCAGAGTGATTACACTGAATGGAGATGCAGACAAAAAAAAGGAACTGAACCATGTTAGGAAGCTAAAAGATAGGGCATTTATGCAGCTAGAAACGGGAAGTTATGCAGCCAGCCAAAAATCACATACCGGTCTGTGGCCCAGTTCCTTTATTGCTTATCACATATTTCTCTGCCTCATCCTTGGTTTTCCAGACTACTAAGATCCATGAGAGAGGGGTAATTCCTCTGCTTGTGAAAAGCACCTTTTTACAATGCTGTGATATTCTGCCCAGGACATTGGGCTCTGACACTATTACCATTTAAGTGAACTGGGAGTCACCCACTGGTGCTGACTGCAGTTTCTCTTCCTGAGTGTCTGAGAGGAAAAAAATCCCGCTTTTCTTTTGTAGCCCAGCATGTACATTTCACTCTTCACTTTGAACTGTTTCTTTCTTATTTACCTATTTTCTTCATTCTCAGAGCTAAATTCAGTTTCTCCTGATGTTTCTTTTATGAGACTACTGGTCTATCTCCACTAAGTCTGTCACTCATTGTTTCTGGAGTTGGCAAGAAACATCTAGAAAGTGAGGTGCTGCTGAAGAGGATGAGAAAGAGAAAGCTAGACAATAAAAATAGCAGGGAAACCTATCCTGAAGTGGAGCAAAATGAGTATCAATGGAAGTTCTATATTAAATATATGTTTCTGGGAATGTTTGAAAACAAAAATGGAATTTTATAAAGAATTTTAGGACATTTTGAGAAATGTGCCCACTGTTGCCACTCACCATATACGTTTTTCTTTGTGGACTCAGCCACTGGAAATCTTTCTTTGGTTTGCATGTTAGCTCTTACTTTTTCAGCACTTACATAGTTTTTGATCATGCTTTATAAATTACATGAGTGTTGAAAAGATGGAGGAAACTAAGTTGTCTTGGGACAGAGGGGAAGAATCATTTCAAAAGTTCTAGCCCAGCTGGCTTCAGCCTGCAGTACCTTCTGCATTAATCAGCTTCTCTGTGGTAAGGGGAGAGAGAAAAGCAAAGGAGAGAACAGATTTCAGCGGAATTCGATGAAACAAATGAGAGCTGAATATGCACCTGGTTCAGTGAAACTTACAGTGCATGATTCCATGTACAACTGGAATAATCAAAAATGCTCAACCTCCCAAGGCTTGCACTAACTTATACTGTTCAGGTGCTAATGAACAGAATTGCACCTTGTTCACATCCACTTTCACAGGAAAATTTTAGTAAAATGGGTTTCATTGCTCAGTTTTAATGGCCCTTGGTGAGGTTGGATTTTTGTCCCAAGCAAAATTATTAAAAATAAAAACAACAATCATAATAATAATAATACCTAAAAAAAGATTATTTTAATTCATCTTAATTGAAGGAAGTTTGACTCTGGAATGGGATTAACAGTCTGAAGTGTGTAGAACATACAGTGCTGTGCAATACAGTGGTGTACAACTACAATTATACCTGAGTGTGTCTTTATGCTCATAAACTCATATTTAAACAATTAAATAAGTGGTCTGATTTTCAAAAATGCTTGTGACCCAGCTTTTTCAGCTGACTTCAATAAAATGTGCGCATGTTCACTTCAAGAATGACATCACATATTTAGATGCTTAAATCTAAGCATCTGAGACTTGAAAGCGCAGCCAGTAATAATTCTCCTGGCTTTGCCATGAGGATAACACACCAAGTGGATTTTAAATACAGGTGTTTCTACGGGAGGATAAGCAATGTGATCAGATGCAACTCCTGTTTTTTTGGTTCCTTCTGAAACAGTTAGGGAATTGTGGTTTTGAAACATCAGCAGGGTCCTTCCTACACCTGAGCAAACAGCCTATAGGAGAGCTGTCACAGAGAATTCTCTGACTTCCTGTCTCATCCTTCTGATCAAACCATTCTTAATACTATGCATTGCAATAACAACATGTAACAACAGAAAATATTTCCTCAAACTATTTTCTGATCATCATGTTTGAAGGAAACTTTCCTTAAAAAACCTCTCACCTGTAGATATTCATACCTGGTCTTCAGCCTCAAGTAAAAATAGTAGGTTTATAATTTTTAAACAGGACTCAAATTTTATTAAAACTTCATGGACTTCAATACACACTTCTGGGGAATAGCTGAATGGTTCTTTTGGAAATAATTCAGCTGAAAAGCTAATCTTGGAGCCATCCTCACCCCCTGAGATACTTAAATTTTCTCTGTGACTTCTAGTGGCAGCTCTATGGATCTGATTGCTGTGGAACAATTTACAACCAAAAGGAAGAATATAGTTTTTCAATTGAAGATAAAAGAAGTTTCTTAATAATATTTGAATGCTAGATCTCTGTATGCAAAATAATCTGCTCGTTTCTGGGAGTCAAGCAATCTTTGAAATGGAAAATATTGTGCTTCAGGTTAAAAACTTGATGTGTTCAAGCAGAAGGCACTTGGCAGAATTTTCCAAACACTGACCAACTTCCCACCATACTCTTCATGTTTGAAGCCAACCTCAGCGAAAAAAATTCAGCAGGACTGTATAGACCAATCTGACTTCTGGTTTTATTGGAATTAGAAAACTTTTAAGTTTTATTATTAAAAAAAAAAACCCTCTTCCAAGAAAAATAACAAAAATTTCTAATTTTATACTGAGAGAATTATTGCACTGGAAAAAATTATGTGAAGCCTAAGCACAGGTATCAAACAACAGCTGTAACCAAGCTTACCACAGAAGGCATTTAAACTAAGAGGTTAGTGTCTGCAAAACTCGTGTTTCTTTGATTTCCTCTTGGGAGAATGATGCTGATGAGAAGCAGGCCAGCATTCTCCTTACTCCCTACTTACTCTGCTTTCTTTTTATGTCCTCTTTTCCATGCTCTATTTTCAGATCAAATCCCCAGACAACACAGAGATGGATGTGTCTGCTGGGGCATGCAAATACAGCAACCCTGGTAAGGCAATGCTCAAAGTCAGAATATCACCATAGGGTAGATGTACTCCTTTTACAAATGCACAGGACACCTGATAAGCAGTGCTGCCAGGCAATTTGCCCAAGGCAATATGTAATGTCAGCGCAAACTGGATGCTGGGTGTGAGAACTCCTGCCACTTGACCTTGTCTCAAATCATTGGCTGCACAGCTTCTCCCAGTGTGAGCAATATATCTGAAGTGAAAAGGAAAACAATGTGCAAAGCAGCCATGAAGGTAATGAGTTATATTAAAAAGGCAGCTATAAAAATAATATTTTTGAAATCAAAACACCCAAATGAGAACTGAAAGAATAATCACGTTTGTGTTTTTGGCATTTTCAGTTGCCAGGAAAGCATTAGTCTTCCTGAGCTGTAGCAGCAGGAAGTCTCCATATGGTGGCAAGGAAAGTAACATCTTCTGTAACAGACAAATGAATCTTAGAGAAGACCCTTTTGCTAGGACCCATTCCTAGCAATGATTGCTTTCTGAGTGTCTGCAAAATACACAAGACTTACATGACTTTGGTCCAATGACTTGTCACATGTTTGTCTGCTTTAGACTTTCATCATTTAAGACTGACAGATTTGTTCATTTTAGAATTGTAATTCTAATGTGTAAGCAGTGATGCACACTTGACAAATCAACCTAATGGAGCATGTAAGAGAAACTTAATCATGACGGAGTATGAGCATGATTTAACAACCAAAATCAGAATAAATGCTGATAGTCAGAGTTGTAACTTCTATATTGTAACTACAATTCCACTATCCTCTCAGCAATAAGCCTGTAATATATGCCACTCGTATGCAGGTAAGATGAATGGAGATTTTCCTTCAAGGAATGCTACTGGTCTAAAGAGGTTTTTTTGGATATGAGACACACTATCATTAGACTTTTACATAGTACATCACTAACTTTAGTTATCCAATTTTAGTGGATAAGCTGTTCAGCAACTCAGAGAAGCAGTTGCTTTTCATGAAGAAAAAGAATGAGAAGTCCTATAGTATCACAGATTATAGGACATAATTGGCAAAACATTCGTGTCCTCCCAGACAATATCTGAATGTCCAGCTAAGTACTTGCAATAAAGGAAATAAAGTTTGTTTCTCATTTGGGTTTGTTTCTTGTTAGGATTTGTCCAAGATTTTTTTGATGATGACTTAAAACATATAGCACGTGATCCTGGTGTCTTTTGGAAACAGGGCTTATAGGTCATGTGGCAAAAAGGAAAATACTTCTGAGTTAGGTGACACCAGAGCAGACATGCTATACTGAAAATTCCCTGCTCTGGCTAGCTAGCAAGAATAGGCATTTTGCAAAATAATTAATAAAATTATGTGAACTGCAGAAAGATATGTGTGAATTAAACAGAAAGCAATATGGCATCAAAAGAAAGGAAGGTATCTGTAATGTAATTGTACCAGATACAGATACAATGTCTCCTGGTGTTCTCTTTTTCCTGATAGAACTTAAACACAATATCATCTCTGCTTTAAATAGTCTCTGAATTGCAGATAGGTGGAAAACATAACTACACTGACATGTATTAATCTGAAATTGCCGTCTTCTGATGCTCTTATCCAGGCATCTATTTCTAGTCACTTTTTGGTTGCAGGATTCTGGATCAGCTAGTTCAACTCAATTTGATCTGATACAGCTATTCACTTTTAGCTACAAAATACAGAACATCAAGATAGAAGGAATTAAAAAATTACCTTCTTCAAGATAGAAAAGAAGGCTGAAGATTCAAATTCAAATTACAGTGAATAAAAATGACACAGTTTGCTATAGTAACAACTATTTTGCATTGAATGCCTTAGTTATCCCTATTTTTAAAGGATACATTGGGGACAACTTCTTAGCAGTGAAGAAAGGATGTTTTGGACATTGTCAGTAAGAGTAGTTTAAGGCCCTTGCAGGTCTTCCTCTCTTAAGTTTTTTGAAACCTTCTGTTGGTACTCCAGGCTTCCCATATAAGTGAAGATTCTGTCTACTTTGCAGCCAGGAGAAAAACCCAAGGCACTCTGAAGTTAACCATCTGCTCTCTTGGAAGCAGGATAAAAACCTAAGAGACCAAATCTTGACTGATTATTTACACAAGATTATGGCTTTGTAAGTAAGTCATACTTGCTGGTATAACTGATTTGGTGTATTATCTCTAAGTGTGGAGAGCCTAACAACATGCAGAACAGCTACTTCATCTCAAATTACAGTTTGCAAGAGGTTTTCAGCTGCAGAGATCTAACTGTGTGGGCCTTGCTCATGGTAACACAAACAGGTTCCCTAATAATAGGTGCTGCTACAAATACAATGTACTAAGGTCAGTGTTTCTTTAAAAATTCATAATGTAGAATTCTGCTCCCTCTGACTACAGTAGCAGAGCTGTGGCTGACTGGAGGGAGAGCAGAGTGCTTCCCCAAAATGCACCCCAAAGAAGTTGCCCAGTTTTTTGGCACTCTCAAACAATGGTGTCAGTGCCCTCGCAGGGCCAGCCTGGCTTTCTTCTCTGTGCAAAGGCTTGAGCCCACAAGTCTCAAATCCTGTTCCTGGCTCTGCTGATAGCATTTGGGGCGATGGACATGAAGACTCCATCGGTGGAACACTCAGAGACCAACACAGAAAATATGCCAAAAAATAACTTGATTTTATTACTATAAATAATAGTATCTCCAGGTCTATAGGGATACCATATTACAGAGCCTCTTTAGTTCCAGGATGATACAACTTTATTAGTTCTATCAGTGTTTTCTCTCAGGATACTTTTGGCAAACCTCTCAGGAATTAAAACTTTCCAGGTCCCGTGCTATATTGATAACACAACGCAAAAGCCTAGAAATAGCTTTCTTTCTATTCCGCCCCCCTCCTCCATTGTTAAAAATGTATGGGATTGGGTGATAAAAAAGATAATATTTGCTGTTCCAGAAAGAGAGAGTCCCTGTGCTACGGCAAGACTGTCCATAACAGGTCATTGCTAGGCAAAAGACACAATTTTCAAACTAATTGTCTGAGCTCACAATGGAAAAGTCTTCAACAGGGAGAAGTGAAATAACATAATTTGAGAAAGACCAAATTCATTTCTAATGACAGAAGAAAGCTGACTGAGAGAGCACAGTTGGGTTGCTGTTTTGTTTTAGGATTTGAACTCTGTTTAAGTATTTGAGGCAACTGTAATACTACATGTTCAACACAGCAAAGAGCCAGATGCTGCAACAAGCACTAAATTGTTAGTGTCACGAATGAGCAATATCCTTTTAAGTTCATTATCTGTCTGTGAAATTCCCATTCCATTGTTATATTGTTGATGGGTGCAGTTAGGAATTATGAAAAACAAGGTAGGACTTCTCAGCTTCAAAAAGTCTATCTGAATGTCATTTTAACACCCTTACATTGCTTACATGTATGTCCCTTACATTACTTACAAATGTCCTTATGTCAATGATAGGAAATTGAAACTCTAATATTTATCATACTGGTTTTATCCAAGAAAAGCTCTAACTGAGATTTCAGTTCAGAGACAAAGGAGAAAAGGGACTATTATATTAAGGAATTATGCTGAGATTGTTAAACTTCAGTGAATTAGCATTGTAGTATCTTCTGTATGATCAATTTTGAACAGTCTCTATGCTTTAAGCCTGACCACATCCCTCATCCTTTTTCCTTCTCTCCCTCTGGCCCCTCAGACACCTTTTCTTTAAAGGAGCTAGAGAATATACAGCATTAGCTATTCTTAGGAGAGCAGCACAGTCCCTGCATATTGTATCTCTTGGTACTGCATGGAGAAGCACTGTAGGCAACTGGAAGTCTTTTGCTTGCATTTTGTCATCCCCTGGCAAAAACATGAAGGTGGCTACCAAGTCTTAGATATTATTAAACATTCTCACTAGAAACTGACATTGCTGTGGTTATGGAAAGCACTATTTTCAAATATTTATTTTTAAAAAAACAAACTGTGTAAATACAAAGGACAAAATGAGTAAAAAATAAAAAAGAGCATACATCCTATGGGAAAATCCTGCTGTAATATTTTTGACTCTAGATAACTTGCATTTTGCAAAAAAAAAAAAAATTGCTGAAGGAAACAAAAATAGCTTCTCAATAAGAATTTAATGAGTATTTTCGTATTATATTTTCACAAATAAAACAGACATCAATTACAAGGATGTCTATGCCTGCCTTACAGAGATATAAGATGGAAAGGAGGGAAGCATCGTTTTTAGGATCCTTTTAAAACAGTAGCAACTGGATGTTTAGCTATTAGGTGTGGAAATTACACAGCTGAAGAAAAGGGTTGTTAGAACAAGGTGGTAAAATTGAACAGGTACAGACAAAAGAAAGAGAGAAAAAAATGGCTGTCCAAAAATATATTTGAATGGAATTGCCTACTTTGATGTACTTTTAAAGGAAACCCCTTTTCAGAATCCATATTTCCTGAAAATTGAGTTAATTTAGAGTATCTAATGATACTATCACTCCTCCCAAACTGGAGATGCAGCATCAGCAGAGGTTCAGAGTTCTGATATGTCTCTATGATATCATGCCTTCAATTTTGTGGGTTTTTATTTTGTAAACAGATGCCAAACAGAACAAAAAACTGCATAACCCTTTTGCCCACTGAGAGGAAGCCACTTTGCTTTCACTCAGCACAAAGGATAAGCAGAGAGTCCAGTGCAAACAGGCAGGACAGAGCCTACAGGCAGGCTAAACTGAAAATTTGTGTTGTTCCTAAGATGTGCCTAAATAAAAAAAATAAAATCATTATTGCTTCAGCTTTGGAGATGCAAGCTGTAATATATTGGAAACACTGACCAATTCATGAGCATTGCTTTTCCAATAACTGTGAGATGAAAAATCCAACCAACTCTCTATAAAATTATTAAGATCATTCCTTGCTGGAATAGCAGATGCCAAAGAAAAACAGTCAGAAAGGTTGACTTCCAGAAAGACTAGCAAAAAGATATCATATTTATAAGCTGGTCTCTGTTAAAAGTTGGAAATAAAAGTACTGTTTTGAACTGAGTACAACTTTTCCCAAACTTTTGACATACATAACTGGCTTGTTGCTGCAGCACAGCTATTATTTAGAGGCTTATAAAAGACTGTTTTTTCTAATAGGTCCTACAGACAAGTTCTGTGATAAACACGAGCAGGTATTGAAGGAGCTGTAACTGATGGACACTGAGTTCAGTGTCTCAAAGTTCTGACTGTGTGGTAACATCCCTGGAGGCGTGGGCTGAATGCTCATCTGTTTGCAAGACTGCCTGCCTGCCTGCAGACAATCGAGATGTGGATGGAGATTACTGCCAGAGTCTGATGAATTCCCAGTAAAAACACAGACCCTTGATTTTTCCTGACATAGTGAAGGAAGAGCTCTGCTGGCATGCTGACCTCCCTCTCTGGTGATTCTGACTCACATATTCATACCGGTGGGCAAACCTCCCATGCTTCTGTTTTGAGTTTAGAGACCCATCAGACTACTTTGAATTGGTGAACTTTTTATTACTGCAATTTGAACACATTTGTTTGCTTTCCCCTGAAGGGAGGTTCAATGTGAAATAGAACATATTCTTTTTCTAGCTAATCAGAAACATATTCCTGGTGGTGTTAAATGAAGAATATACCCAAAAGGTAAGCAGGTATAAGTGATCCTTTTGTGCACAGACACAGAGATACACTCTCTGCAGGCCTCCTCTGGGCTGGAGTCAGATGGAGAGGAGATTAGCAGGAGGAAAGGGAATGAGACTTTGGATAGCGCTCAGTTTATCATTCAGACTCTGAATAGGAGAACAATATAGGGTATTTACATTGGGGAATTACCATTTCCTTGTCATCTCTCTCCTCCTTCTCCACCCCACACGGAATTTGATTCTCTTGTCCCTTTCTCTGCTTGTTTGCTTCATTCACATGCTTGAAGTATTTCTCATTTGGTCCCATCCATCAGCTGACCTTCACAACACACAGCGTGAGTTAAGAGCTGCATGAAAATTTCTGCCTAATCTGTGCTTTCATACAGTTGCATGGCATGTAGGTAGGTAGCATCTATTAAAATTTTAAATATACTGAAAGGACTATGTTATCTTGATTGCATACAGAGCATTTTACTTTTTTCAATGACAGATAGGAACCCAGTGATTTTAACAACTTATGTTAAAGCATTATTTCTTAGATACCAAAGTTCACTTACTCAGTGAGACTATTCCCCCCGAGAGGCAGTAATCCCTAAAGAATCTTGATGGGGACGGGGGATAATAAATTTCTACAGCTGTACTGTAATACAAATTTGGGAAAGGAAAGTGAAATGAACTTCTGTCCTGTTTTTGCAGAGGTACCTCATCACAGAGCAAAGAGAAAATAACCTAAATTCTTCTTGGCTCCCATACATGTGGGCTTTGAAGGCAATGCTTAGTTCCACATGCCCAGTGATCAAAAAAATGGCAACACTTCAGAGAAGCAAAAAATGGCTGGGAAGAGCAATACCCAGAAGAAAATGAAGGTGATAACATATAAAATGCTAAAAGAATGAGAAACATTCAAACACAAAGAGTGAAAAGAGTATATTAATATAATATCTGAGATAGAATTAACAGGAAAAGAAAAGATAAGAAAACAGGTTGGTGTTAGGGAAAAAATCATTAAATTGAGTTCTGTCTGTTGTTCAATAAATATATGGGCAAATGTAGGAGTGGAAACCCTGGGAGATTTAACATGAGACAAGGAAAAGCACTGTCAGCATGCAGAAGGGAAGATTCTTCCACTGCTGGGAGATGGAATGAACCAATCATTGGAATGTTCATCTTTGATATTTTTATTGGCAAAGTGACAGTAAAAAAAAAAAAAAATAAAATAAAAAGAAAAAACAGTGGAAGGTGCTTTGTTTTAATCAAAAAGAAAACAGTTAGACCAAATGTTAATGAATTCAGTCTATGACAACTCAATGAAATATCTTCTGTCACTATGTTATTCAGAGGGAAATATTTACTACTAGAATTTTATTGCTATCCTTTAAAATTTTAGATTTGATAAGCCTTAGTATGCTAGAACTTTCTTCACAAAGTATTGACAAAAGAGCAGAATTTTCTGAGAATCTGAGAATGATTTAGGTTGGAAAGAACCACTGGAACTATCTAGTTCAAGTCCCTGCTAAAAGCAGATCCTTCTTTGAAGCTAGAGCAGATTGCTCAGGATAATATACAGCCAAATCTAGAATATTTCCATGGATGAAAATTTTAATATTTCTTTGAGCCTCTTGTTCCAGTGTGTGATCTCCTTTGCTGTGAATTTCTTTTTCTGGAATCAAATCAGATTTTCCCTTCTATCTCCATTCTCTTGTGCCAGTAAATCATCCCTTAAAATGACATCATAACTATAAGATACATAAAACAAAAGTTACAACAAAATAAGGACAGATTAAGGCACATTTTAAGAGTAGGAAGTCTTTATAAGAATTTGAATTCTTCAGAAATCTCTCAGCCATCATAGAAACATTTTTCTAGAATGAAATTTTTTTCTGCCTGGCTGTAGATGTTACCATCTGTGACAAGTTTCTTTTTATGGCTTTCTCTGACACCAAGCTCAGAGCAGTAAATTAAAAACCCAAGTAATAGACCAGTAAATAGATCTTTGAACAACACTGATCTAGTAATGCATGTCTAAACATCAACTGAAAATAAATGTAGAAAAAAAAATAACATTACTGTGAGGGTAGAACAGTGTGGCATGGTGACATATAGGTAGCAAACTTCATCAACTTGTAAATTAAATTGAGTTATTAAAAAATATGAGACTGAAAACAGGCACTAAACAGTGGTAATGATTTTGAAATTTCCTATTGAGACAAGTTCTATTTCTTGGCAAGCTGGTCTTGGTTAAGTTGGTCTGTGGACAACCTAAACAACAAGAAGCACCCAGACAAATGTCAATATTTGAAGTGAGGGAACAACAGGCATTTTGGATAGCAAGCACATTTTCTTTGGATCACCCACCTTTTTGGTTTCATATTGTTGAAATTTAAACAATGTATATTTTAAGAGAATATGTATGTGTCAGACTAGGACCACAGGTCTGTCAGAGGATCATCCAGCAATTTAGAATAGATTGCAAGTCTTTTCTACAGTCTAAAAACAGAGGCATCCAAAACCAGACTCTTTCTTTTTTTATTTCTTTTCTTTTCTTTTCTTTTCTTTTCTTTTCTTTTCTTTTCTTTTCTTTTCTTTTCTTTTCTTTTCTTTTCTTTTCTTTTCTTTTCTTTTCTTTTTGTTAGCACCTCTTTTGTGATTGTTCTGCCAAGCTTGTATTGAAATATTGTGTTTATTCTTTCTAAACGATCTCATGACATTTCTATGTGAGCTATAATACAAAAAGTTTTGAACACACTGATGTAGCCTTACTCTGGTTAAGAATACATCAAATTCTACATTTGCCTCCAGTACCCATGCCTGTGCTTCAGAATTTTTCAGGTGCATCAGTCATATATTACTGATAATTTTCTCCACTTTAGTTTGCAGGGAGATAGCCCAAGGAGCATGGGCAGATAAGTGTCTCAGAGATGTTTACAGGGGTGCTCACAGGTAAGAGACATGGGGTAAACATATGGAGAAGGTACTGAAAAAGTCTTTGCCATTTTACTTAGGAATAAAGGAGCATTCATGCTCATTGTTCACTGACTTTCCCTGTGTTCAATGACTGAATTCAGATTCTGTTCATATCAGTCTGGGGAATTAATAAATCTGCCACTGCCAAATGACTCTGCATGTACTCAAACACAGATATTGTGCTATATAGAATTCATCATAAAATTTTATGCTGGTTATTATTAACATCGTCCGTCAGCTTGAACACCTGCTGTTTGGGGAAGCAACTGCCAGTTCTGACATCTGAATACAATCTGGAAAATTATAACCACGCATCACTCAAAACATCCTTTTCAAAGACACAGTCCAAGCATAATTTCCTTGGTTGGTTGCCTGTTAGTATCATTTGTACTAAGATCTTGGAGATAAGTAAAAAAAGTTTCCAGATGTACAGCCATATATCCTAACTCTCAAATCACAAGAAAAACCATTACAAGTGGATGAGGAGGGAAATTTAATTTTTTAAGCTTTGAAATTATTATAAAGGTAGGAAAAACAAAGTCTTACTTTATAGGTGGTTTGTCCATATGTTGGGTAGAACAAAGCAGAGAACAATCTTGATTGTCTTTGTATTAAGCATCCAGTTAAAATGTTTAATGAAAATTCATAAAACACATTTTGCAATATTTTCTCAGGATGGTGTGAGGGGTAAAAAAAGAAAATTCTCACTTAAAAAATCAATAAATATTAGATTTTTCAAAAAGTTTTCTTTCTCTTTAAGGACACATGGACAACACACTGCTTTTAATAGACCTTCGGATCAATAGCTAAATAAGCACAACTAGGTGATGTAATCCATCTTAGAGTAAAATTGAGCCCATAGATTTACTTGGGGAGGGTAACAAGAAAGGATTTAGCACCCATTTTAAATGTGGGTGCTCCTCCATCATGTGACATGGCAACAGAGGAAAATAACTTTCTCTTTCTACCCAACAGGGCAGTATTTGGCCTGTGAATTTTTCTACTCTGTCTAAAAAACAGCCGTGTGTCCTAAAGCCACCTCTGTGCTCCTGCTAATATAAATAATGGAGATATCTTGGTACAGACAAGAGGATCAGAGGGTTATAAGTTTTGAGCAACAAGGAAAAACCTACTAATTTGTAATCATCAAAGTAAAAAGCTCATGTTCTTAATCCTGCTTTGGTCAAAGCTTTAAAATACTTTCATGCTGGTTTTAAGGCTTCATTGCTTCAAGCTGTTGCAGTTCTGCCTAACTTGTTAAATACGGGCTTAACTGTGGCTGCTGAAATATTTGTAAAACCTTACCTCACAGCAAAATGAACTTGCATGGATGAAAAACAGAAGGGAGGCTATTAGTGATTCGAGTAACAGGTCTCCAGTCCCAAAGTCACCACTGAACAAACAACTTGATGAGCATCACAACTACATAGGCTGCTGAAAAGCATCTCTTTTCACTAGCACCTAGAGCACAGCAATCTACTTAAGTGAGGAGTTTATTTCCTTCCCTTAATCTCTTGACAATATATACATTCAAATAAGTCTGAAGCTCATAAGCTTTGGTACTACTGGTCACCACAATCATAAAAGATGAGGATGAACTGAAGAAAAAGATGGACAAATGAAGGTTTGTTTACTGTATCCCTGGTATGGATCTGGGTACTCCAATTACACTGGCATTGAATTTTGTTACCTGAAGTAAATTGAATCAGCTAAGTAGAAACTCAGCATCCTAATTTGGGTGACTAATCTAGAGTTTTCTGCTTTCTGAACATTGATGTCATTCTTCTGAAATTAATGGCCTCAATTATTTGAGGTGGCTGCTGGCCTAGTGATTCAGCTGGATTTCATCTGAAGTGTCTGTGAAAATTAAATTTTCAAAAACCATTTATTTCAAGATAGACATCATTATGTCACCTAGTAA
Source organism: Sialia sialis (assembly GCA_009812075.1). Taxonomy (NCBI): domain Eukaryota; kingdom Metazoa; phylum Chordata; class Aves; order Passeriformes; family Turdidae; genus Sialia; species Sialia sialis. The sequence continues at coordinate 4,432,622 of VRYO01001681.1, read as the reverse complement.
AACTGAAAAATAGCACTCATACATCTCTGCAAGAAATAACAATGAGATCTTCCTCTCAAGCCATCTCATTGTAAGAAAAGCTTCCAGCCAGGAAAGGCAGGAAGTATTTTACCAGAAATATTGTATGCTGAAGTCTGGGAGCTTCTTTCCAAGTGGAATTAATTCCACTACTCAAACCTTTCAGCTACTCAAGAGTGAATATGTAAGCTAAATCATCAGGAGTGAGCAAAGGCAATTTAACATGTACTGTAATAAGTAATAATCACCAACCACCATGAAAAATTCAATTCACAAGGTTTTAATTTAATCTATAATGTTTCCCAGCTGCCCAATACATTGAAATCTCTCCAGCATTTCATAGAAGAATGTTTTCTCTTGTCCATATTGAATAAAGTTCTCAACAGTTAAAAAAAAATCTTTCTGAAAATATTCTGCCTGAAGGATTTTTAGAGTGTTTTTAACACAAGTCATAGATTTCACTAGAGAGCCCACAGCAATAATTTTTCACTCCCTCAGCCTACAGAGTTTCAAATGTTTTATTCTTTCACTGAGACTAGGAGGACACAGGTTCAGCAAATTGATTTAGTTATATTTTTCAACCATTGCAGAAAAAAAATATTAAAATCTAGGACAGGTTAAATGTTCATTCTCAAATAGATGAGAAACAAGATAATAAAATACCTCAGACTAAACATTTACACATTGTCTGCTTGGGCTGGAGTGTACGGACATTTGAGTTCTTTGGATTTCTGGTGGTGTCTTAAGCTACAGCAAAGCATTTGGCTGAACTGTCAATGGCACCAGCTTACCCAGGAGGCTGCCGGCATCCTTCCATCATTGCAAGATTCAGGTTGTCTGAAAAAACATAAAAACTATGGAAAAGAAGCTGAAGAATGTCAATGCAGCAGAGAATGAAGCTGGCCTTTGTGCTAGCTGGATGCCAACACAGCATATTTCTCATCACACCTATTCTTTCTCATCAGACTGTGCAACATGCCTTTTCTGTGAAATGCATATTCATCTGCTGAACAATTCAGCCTGAAACATTTGGATTAAGAGGTTATAATGGCTATCAGAAAGGTTCAACTGCTTCCTCACATTTCAGCTGGACTAACAGCAAAATAATTGAAACAGCAGGGACTATTCATCTGAATTTCAGGCTACAAACTAAGTCACCTTTTTTCATGACAGTTGACAACATTGAGGACTTCAAAAGACATAAAGTTCATTGCTACTGAAAGTTAGTTTCAGACATCCTAGCAACATATGCAAAAATCCGATTCTGTTGTTCTAATGATGGAGAAGACAAACAAAGCTAAAAATCCCTTTTCTGTCTGCAGCCTGGATGTGACAAAATCCAATTCTGCACTAGCAGAAGTAGAGCTGTTCCTCTCTTCACCCTCATTCCCCTGGCCAGGTCTTGAGCTCCTCTTCCAGTTTTCAGAGACAATGCCAGCCCAGGAGACTGGAGAAGGACAGAAATTACTGTAAGAATTGGCAACATTCCCCCTATAATAGGATGCCTCCCAGGATCCCCCCCAAAAAAGAGGCATGTGGGAATGGGATGTTGCTGGGAAGCAGATCTTCCTGGAGCTGTGCCTTCATTTGGGCTTGGTGCTCTGAGCAGTACAGGGAAAAATGCTTGGGATATTGGTCTGCTTCTAATGCTGAACCAGACCTAGGCTGAGATGGGTGTGCAGCCCTGGGGTGTCTTATCTCAACATGAAGTCAAGACTTTGCTGTTCATGTCATCATTTAGCTGCCATTACCAGCTTCCTTCCCCAGTGTGGGATGTTTACTATGTCCATTGGAGCTGAGCAACTGGCCAACAGGGCCTGTGAGCTCGATGTTTGTACAGGGGCTGGCTTCATGGGCCCCTGCACCAGGGCCAGCTGTGCATTAACTCAAAAATACAAGGAGTGAATAAAGAAAAGTTGCCAGGAAACGGCTGGTAACATAACTGGGTCTACGTTGTCCAAAGCCCAATATTACATCGCTTAAAGAAATTGAAACCAATGCAGTTCCCTGAGGCAGCTGAGCAAATGGGAGTTTTCATAGGCTGAATAGAAAGTTCTTGATGTTGCTGAAAAGGAACTGCAGGGAAAATCCCAAGTGGATATAAGAGAATATAGGCAAGGCAGAATTTCCTGAGAGACACCTTAGCCTCAGGGCCTCTTTCAATAATACCTGCAAATTAAACTCTGGGTGGGTGGATACCTCATTTTCCCTTTAGGATCCTAAAGGATAATATACAAAGCCATCAAAATACTGTGTGCCCTGGTGTCAGTAAGTGTCACATCCCTCTGTGGACAAGATGTGATGGAGTAAAAGTGCCAGTGAACACAGAGTGCTCCTTGGCTTAAACTGAGTGGATCCTTCCCATATATATTTCTCCTCCTAGGTAGCTATTTATTTTGATTAGAATACCTCTCACTAGTAAAAATAGTTATAATTTCCTACTAATAGGTGTAGTGTGAAACAAAATCCCAATGTTCCACATTTTGGTCGAACATTTCAATTGCTTTTATCACACTATCAACGTGCTTGGCAACAAGCTCAATGTAGACTCAAAAGAACAATCAGCTACTAACCCTCCCCTGAAATTCTTATTTTTAGTGTGAGTTTTAAATACAGTATGTACTGACCAAATTCCTGTTTTGTATTCTTACATTCCCTCTGAATTTCCTCTCGCATGTATATTACTTCTTCTGTCCTCTCCTAACCTATTTTAAAATGTTATTGTTTGCCATTTTATAGCTGCTGTGTTTCACCTCAAAATTGGCTGTATTTCAGTTGTGGTCACTCATTACATCTAGTTTATCCATTTCTGAAGAACTATGGGGAAAAAAGTGTTAAAAGGAATAAAAATCACTATAATTATTTTGGGTGAATAGAACTTTCACCATAAAGATAGGCCATAAAGAAGACTGGGAGAATTAAGTTTAATGAAGACTATTCGCCATTTCTACCTACACTGAAAAGAATAGAAACATTCACTCTCTGAAAATGTGAGAATATTTGCTGTCTCTGTACATTAGGCCCAGGAGATGTGTGGTTGCAGCTAAGAAAAGTGCTGGTTGCTAAGAAATAACTTGAGTCTTGAAAACCTGACATGCCTGATGAATAAGCCATTAGATTTTTGCTAATATTGTTTGAGTCTTCAGCAACCCAAATATATGCTACACACAGCCCCTAAAGAACAGTATCAGAGGTTAAAACATAGGAAAAATCAGTCAAATTTAGTGCAGAAAAGCCAAGAAGACTTGGCAAACAATACCACACTTCTCACATCCCTCTGCTGCTAAAACATTCAGCCTGTGTTCTGCTTCCTGCAGCTTCCTTCAGACTGCAGCAAAGACCATTTTTAAAGGGCTGACAATATAGGCCTGAAAGGAGGTACCTGAAGAAAATTTAGATGCCATCAAGTTAGTAAACTGGTTGATAAATCCCAAACAGGCATTGAACAGCTGATCACCAACAGTAGGCATAGTGATGCCATGTGCATCACCAACTAATTTAAACTCCTGTCTGCTTTGGATCATGTTTTCTGTTCAGAATCAACCCATGGTCTATGGGTCTATCCTTTTCCATCCTATTCTGCCCATAATTTGTTGACTGCTGCATCTCACCTCCTTGGCCAGGGAATTTCCTCTTTTCCAGCAGTGCATCTGCCAGCACTAGTGAATCTGGCAGCCATCATATGAGTACTTTAGTAGTCTGAAAGCTTGAACTTCATTATCTAAACCTAGGCAAGGCACATGAGTTAGCTGGCCTGGATTTATTACCCATCAAAATCTTTATTAATTATTAGGTAAACCTGAACTAGCATGAATCCTGCCCTCCATTATGCATTATATATGGATACAACCCATTAGAAACAACCCTAACAGTTCTCAGGTAATCAATTTATAAGGATCATCTCATTACAAACATACAGACTGTTTCAGCACATAACAGTGATTTTGTTGCCAATAGTATCTTCTTTGCCAACATCTTTCAACTCAAAACCTCAGAAAAAGTTGATAAACTTAAATTCCTAGACTAAATTTTCCTTATAGGTTCCTGGTATCTTTTGGAAAATAAGAACTAGTAGCTTAGTAAACAGTGCTCTTGTGGATTTGGGAGAGATGATCAAGTTTTATAACCCAGTAAAAAAGTAATAACAGTCCTAGTATGTTTTACAGGCTGTAGGAGTAGGGTTTAAAACAAGCCACGTGTAAATGTACCACTTAAAGATCTTTACTTTTGGAGACATGATGCCTTTCTGAATCTGTCTAAACTTTTTGTCCTGGAGAAAAGGGGAAGGAGCATGAGGCATCCAACACACTCCAAGATTTTCAGTTCTGGATGTAGGGCACCCAAAATCAGGGTGTGTGACAACATTGATTTTTCTAGTCTGGATTTTTCTAGAGTCTGACAACATTATGTTAATGAAAAAGACTCAATGTTTTTCCTGTTTAAACTCTATTTCGTCACACTAATTGTTTCCTGAACCGGACAGGTAATCTTTTGTTTAAGAATTAATTTGCCCATTAATGCCCCACCACTTCAATAAGAAGGTCCATAAGCTGTTGGCTGTCACAATCTTGAGCTGCTCTTCCTCTATTTCCTCTAATTTCGTGGGCAGGAAAATTTGACATTAAAGGAGAAGAGTCATGACTATGTGAAAAGACATTTGTGGGGTCAGCATTGTACCTTTTGAGACCACCGTAAATAAGACCCCTTTTTATATGCATGCTGATGCCAAGTCATGATGCCTTCAACTGGACATATCTTGAACTTAATTCAGCATTTTTTTCAAGCCAAGAAACTGACAAAATGTGGGAATTTTGCAAATAAATGGAATTTACATTGAAGTTGTCCAAGAGTCTGTCTTCCCATCTCAGTCACTTGAGTTTTGTGAATTGATTTTAACGGAGTTTCAAAGAGAGATAGGTAATAAACTTACTTCAGTTGGTGTCAAACACTGCTGGGTAAAAAAACAGAGTCTGAAAGAATGTGGGCAGAAGAACTCTGACCTTATAAATACAACTTAACTGCAGCAACCTTGCTGAAGACTACACACATGTTCACTGTTAATATATACAGTCCCATACAGTCATACCACTGCTGTCACTTTCCAAGTGAAATATCAAAGATAGCATGGTCAGACCTGAGGCTACTGTGGGGAGTTTTACAGTACAAAGAATGAAAATTCATAGAAATGCTATTCATTAAATATTAATGCTGAGAGAGTAGTTCACAGATTTAAGGTCAGCATGTAAATGTGGTCCAGGTTACTTTTCTCCTGCTGGCCTCCCTCTTTGCCCGTCACTCTGCTTCGGCTTTTGCATTATTAGGGATGACTTTTTAGTTTTGGATCAGGGGAACAAAGATGCAGTTGAGGGACGCCTCTGGCAAAACACGTCTGAAATTTTATTTTATTTTTACTGCTCCTCTTGTACATTTTAATACAGGTGAGGCTTTGGTATTATTTAAATATATCTATTTTGAAAAAATTATATACATCTTTAAGGAAAAAACATAAAGCCCCAAACTCTCCCATACTTGTCTTCACAAGAAAGAAACACTTGTTCAAGCAGAAGAGTAACATTTACTCCTAGATGTCTAAAAAGTTAAAACCCCCAATATTTTATGCCCATTTACAGGACTGTTTGATGGAGTTGGTGACATCCTCCACATTAGGAGAGGTCATAGTAACCAGTAAGGCTGGAAAAAGCCCCTAAGACCATTGAGTTCAATCAAGGTGCTTCCTTTCTTCCTTAAATGGTACCATTCTTCAGAGAAGCAAAACATTTCAAATGGAATGGGGAAACAAGTATCAGTTACACTTTGCTCCTGTTTCTCAGACAGCCATAAACTGCTTTTATGTTCCCAAGGCATCTGCCTTTATGGGTAGACATATATTTTAAAAGAATTGACCTTATTGATTTTAAGTGCCAAACATTTCCAAGAAAGTGAACAGCAGTGCTTCGGTACAGCAGAGCAGCCTGCATTTGAGATTGGTCATCGGGTAAAACTCATTTATCTTCTTGACACTATTAGAGGAACTGCCTCTATTTGGGACAAGATCCTTGTCAAATGTTGTGTATATAGAAGAAATTTTCCTGGGGATTGTTGTTAGGAGTGGTGCAAGTGATGAAGGTTAAAAAAACCTGAAAAACCAGATTGTCCTTTTATCCAGCAGCCAACCCGGTTTTGTAAATTTTTAAAATAACATGTTCCACAGACTGCACCAATGTAAGAGGTGTGTGAAAAACTGCAACAAGCATTGAACCTGGCACATATCACAGCTTTTTCTGCTTGGAAGGTATTTGCAGGAAGGATGCCATCTTCCTGAATTCACCCATTACTTTCTCAGCCTCAGCTTGTCATTTGTTTGCTCTGCTGTCTGCTGCAAAGCATACAGCATTTTATTTCATTGGACAAAGTTTTATGGTCATGGGACAAACCTAAAACTCAGGTTCTGGTCTTTGGATAAAACTTCTGAATTAATTTCCTGTGAATAATTTTCTTTTCTTTACAAAATGAGTTCATTTTCTAAAATATTCCTGGCAAATGTGTCCCAAATGGACTGAATGCTTTTGTTGGTTTTTTTTTTTTGGTGAAAATAAAATTAAAATTTCCTTAAAAAATTCCAGAGACTTTTGGAAAGCATTTTCTACTCTGACCAGAGGAACTTAAGCTTACAGGTTTTGTCTGTTGCCTTCCTATCTTGCTGCTATGTTTAATAAACACTTGTAAGCCTGACATGTGTCCTTGCTGTAAAGACTTCTGAAAAAGGAAAATTTAAATTAATCATACAAGGAACTGAATTGTGCTTTTCTAATAATGGATATGAAAGCTTAAATTCACTGTGGAAATAATAAGGTGGCTATGGAGATTCCTATTTAAAAAAGGAAGCACTTAAAGAAATTATATTTCATGCCTAAGGAGGTTATGGAGTCTCTTTCTTTGGAGACATTTAAAACTAGACCAGACAAGGTCACAAGCAACCTGAAATAACTTTAAAGTGATCCTGCTCCACAGGTCCCCTCTAACTCCAAATTAGATTTTTTGTCTTATTTTTACACCTGTATATAAATCTGCTGCCTTCAAAAGGAAGTAAGAGACACTTGTATCAAACTAATACTTCAGGTTACAGAATTATTGAGATCTTTTCCATTTTGAGAGGGAATAACATTTCTTTTTCTTACTATGTTCGGGATAATTTATGTGGAAAAAAATTGTGTAGATGCATATATATTCCTGTGCATGCTCAAAGGAAGTGTGCATCAGATCACCTTTCTGTCCACAATACACAGAGGAGTTGTGCCCCATTGAGACAAGATGTTTAAATAAAAAGACATGTTTTGACTTTGTTTTAGCATTTGGGGAGAGTGTTTTGGGGATTAGAATTACTGGCTATGAAATTCTTTATGGGAGAGCAAACCAAATTTTAGGATCTTGTAGGTCAAAGGAATAAAAAGGCTACTTCTTCAGCAGGTTTTTCTTCAAAACCAAACCATACCAAAAGAAAGCAAAACAAAACTGTCCTGCCTCCCATGTATCAATGATGACCATTTCATCTTGTTTTCCCCTCATCACAGGGGAAAACAAATACTGCTTTACTAGTGCATCACATACTTCATAACATCTGCTGAAAACACTAGCATACATTTATAATGAATCACAAGTGCTTTCTTAATAATTTTTTGTAAAACAGATTATTTTCTTTGGTGTTATTAGCGCCTTTGTCATAATATACTTACAATACTTCTCTATTCTTATTTCTCAACACATTAAAAATAAACATACAAGCCAGAACTAATGCAAAATCCAAGAGACGTATAAATAGGCATAAATTTTTCAGAACCCTCTGCCATTATTTATAGAAAATAATTCTGTATGCATCTGGTTAGACAAAGAGAGTGTTGGTGGTCTTGGACTTCCCCATCACCTACCTCAAAGTACAAATAACAAGAGAAACAGATAAGCACCTATTCACAAAGAAATGGCTCAAATCCAGAGTTGTGGCAGATGGTTTGCACATTTCAGGGGAAGCAGAATGTATGATTTCAATTTGGGAAGTTCTGCATGGGACTGGATGTGTGCTGATGTGCACAAAGCAACGAGGGGAAGGGATTCAGACAAAATGAAGAAAAGTCAGTATCTCTGACTTCTCTGGTGGTTGGTAACATGTGAGGTATTCAGTAGAACATCAGCAATCATTCCAGGCTACAAAGCTTTCTGATGCCCCCAAGCAATGCTTTGTAAAGCCTGGGAAGGTTTCCTCACATATCTGTTCATGGTTGTCACTGGACTCAGCTATTTTTGTCATACCTGTGGACAGTAGTTATTTTCATCCTAGTTTATTTACTGTGTAAGTAGAAAGGGGATCTTTTGTTAGTCAGTACTCAGAGCAACATCCTAAATTTTTTCCAGATAAGCCCTCTGCCTATCTTGGTATCTGGACATTTTAGTTCTCTTTTAGGTTAAAAGCATTTACATTGCTCAAAACTGCAGCACCACTACCATACAAGTAGTTCTTCATAAGCAGAATAAAAGAACTTTTCCAAGGTGAAGAACTAAAATGCAGACCCCTCAACATACATGTGCATGCACATGCACACACATGCTTGCCTTTAAATAGAAGGCCTAAAATATTTTTCATTAAGCATTATTTTGATTTGGAACTTCAAGCAAACATTTCTTAAGACAGGCTAGCTTTTAGAATTCTCATTAGACATTCATTATCAAAAGCTAGGAAATCTGCTTCTATTGTCTTTGCTGCTTTTTCTTCCTCAACTTTACTCTCTCCTACTATAACTTCTTGTGAACTGTGGAACAGACCTGCCTAGGTCATGGAATTCATGCTACAGGAGAGCCAATATAACTGAAACATGCTGGGATTTCTCCTGTTTTGCAGGCTTTGTAACAGTCTGAAAATGTTCAGCTATAGTTTCAAGCTGACTTTATTTCCTTATTCCTTCTGCCAAGTGTCTCCTGTGGGACAATACACTATCTTTCATAATAATGGTATGTTTTCCCCTATGAGCATGTTGTAGTATGCTGAAAGCTGGATATCACGCTCAGAAGTGCTGACAATTAGTCTGTGTGAAGGAGAACATAATGCAGAGAAAATCAGGAGGCAGTAGTCCTGTGAACAACCACTCCTTCACCAGAGATTTTCTTTCTGTTTTTGGAAGGAAGCAAGTTCTGAAGCAGAATTCGTTGGCTCCTATCACAAATTGGATTCAGAATTCCAGGGTGACTTGAGGTGAATTATATAGGCTTTGCCATTTTTAGAATATGGGAAGCATTTACACATCAGAATTAGGCAACTGGTACACACATGTAAGCAGAAGCAGACCCTACATGCTCTCTATCAGATTATTTAAACCTGTCGCCATGCAGAAAAGCTGCAGCTTTTCTTCACCACATTAGAGTTTTACAGTGTCAGTGGTCAGGAGATAAATGGTCAGAAGACCCTGTCCTTAGTTTGATTTACAGGGACATTTTACATTCCCTTATCAAAGCGGGGTTTAAAAAGGATCTCTATCTGTTTTAAGACCAGATGAATGTACTGCCAACTTTAAATGGCAAAGAAAATCAAGGCATTCATATTTGTGTGTCCTATTTTCCTAGCAGGTATAAAATATTGTTTCCTTTATTTCATTTATCTCTTATCTTTGTAGAAGTGAAAGTATGCTTCATTATATGTTTTGCATTGCTGAATGCAAGACAATCACCATCTTTGCTTCATATGTGAGATGGTGCAATAACAAGAATACAAAACTACCAAAATAAGACCTTTTTACAGACCCTATTTGGATTCAATGGTTCTATCGCCCTTCCAGTTTGACTTAACAATGCATAAGAATGGTTTAAGATCATAAGCAGCTCCTGAGAATATTTTTGTAACTTGTGCTCTGAATCATGCCTGGACACCAGCCAGCAGTGCTGACTCTCTCTGCTGCTGCAAGTTCCTCCCTTTCCCTGCATCTCCTCAGGACTGACAGAGCGTGGGAGGACAGTTTGAGGCCAGAACCTCTCTCCCCATCCCTTTAGGGGACGGAAGGAGGGAAAGCCCTTCTCTAGCTTCACTGGAGGGGGATGGGGAAGAATTGGCCTTGAATCCCCTGTAAGCTGTCTGATGTAGGAAGCAGAGCTTCTCATCTCAAAGGAGGCTGTTAAATGGAGCCTGGTGTACATCTCGAGGACAAAGAGCAGTATCCCTTTGGGAGAAGGCACAGCAGATACTAACAGGCATTTAAGCAAAGTTCGGGGAAAAAGAGGGAGCAGATAAAGAGAACAGCAAAGGGACAGGTGGAATATTAAGCTGCACAATGGCGGTCTCAATCACCTCATGAATAATTATTAGAATCAGAAATCAGTGAGTATCACAGCTCAAATGCTATTAAAGAAAGGGCAAACTTCATTTTTCATGGTGGCCCTGTGTTGAACCAGCAGTGTTTCCGTACATAGCTCTCAAGTATATCTGCAAAATATAGGGCACATTTCTTAGTAAAAAAAAGGGGAAAAAAAAATTAAAAAGAAAGAAAATTGATACAATAAATTACCCACCAAACTGTGTGCGCAAAGAAAATAAAAAGACTGTTTGAACAGCTGGAATTTAAAATTTGTTATATTTTTGAGTTATTTATTTTAATAACTGAACAGCTACAATTAAGGTTAAAATGATTATACACACAGGAAGAGAAACAATCCTGTTATTACTGCTTCCAAGAACTTGTACCCTGTGACACTGCTGGTAGAAGGCCCTGTGTTATTGGTGGTAACTTTAGATAGATATAAAAGCATTTTTAACCACAAACACTTGAAGCACATGAACTGCTGTCCCAGCTAGTGGAGATCAAGTGAGTGCAGGGCTGAGGCTGACACATTTCTACTTTCATATTCGGTACCTTAATACTTTTCTGAAGCTTCGGTATTGAAACCAGACAAATGACAGTCTCTGTAGTAGCTGCAAAAGCGGTTGGAATCAACCTAACCAAAGCGTACATGGAGTTTTTTTTTATGTTTGCCTCTGCAGTTGTTTCTGGACAGTACTTTAATAAACCCAAGGGAAAAAATGTAGCCTTGAGTCCCTTGGGTTTTTTACAGGATAATTGGCTATTATGAAAAGTATCCAGGTTTTCACTCCCGCTCCTAAAGGAGAAAAAGCAGGTCACAAGGTACTTAACCCTTTAAAAATGTCATTCTGCAATTCTTTCCAATCTGCAGCTGAAAGACCTGACAGTGAGGAGCAGAGGTTATGGATGTGGATCGTTGTGCCTGCACTGAGCCCCCTGGAGGAGCATGGTAGAAATTCCTTAGGCAGAATCAAGCACAGAGGAAAAAACCCCTCAGTATCTACAAGGTTTTGATAGGAGGGATGCAGGCATTCAGTAGGACTGCTAAAAGTACTTTCATCAATAAATACATTTAATCTAATGTTAAGTTGTCTGAATCCTTATTCCACTTTGCCAATGGAGTTGGTATGTAGTAAGCGCAGAGAAGGTCCCCACTTTTTGAAGAAATGCTCCAGAGGTAGTAAACACTTTCATGTGGACTTCATCCAAGAACCACTGAAGTTAGTGAGGGCAGGGTTTCAACCTTAAAGTAATTTTTAAAGGTCAGTGAAGTAAAAAAAAAGACTGCTATTGATTTTTATGGGCTTTCAATGCACTTGTTTTTCACCCTTGGGAATTTGAGCCAGATAAGTAAGTCTGATCTGAGCAATATGAAGCTGTCCTTTGGTTAGGTATTTTCCTACACCCAAAACCACTAAAAACTCTCCCACATTTCAGTACGATTAGCTGTTGCTGTTCATGTCTGTGGAGTAAGTCCAATGAGAAAAAAAAAATCAGGAGAGAAAGCTATACATTTTGTAATTGTATTTCGTCATTTATGAAACTATATGCTTTTTTTTTTTTTCTAAATTATATTTAATTGCTTTCCTCTGAGGAACTCCCTTTAAAAGAATGTTTTCCTAAATAAATCCAGAAGTTTCTACATCTCAGACAAATGACACATCCTGCATCTAGTTTGATTCGAAATAATTCCACTTGAAAAAGTTTTCTCATTTTGTTAGGTGAGTAAAAGGAAGATAATCAGGCATGAGAAAAAGTATCATTGTTTCCCAGTTATTTCAGTCAAACTGGACATCTGCTTTTTTTGATTCTCTGTGGGGTCTTTTTTAATGCTGTGTAAATGAAGCATATTAGGGCAAGAAATGAAGGAGATACATCTTAGGCATATGCTTAATAAGGGCTCAGGAAAGTACAATAATTTCACACTCAAGCTGCATTGGGTGATAAGCCGCACTTCCGGGTAGCCAGGAAGACCATGGAATTTGTCTATAAATAAGCCACACCAGGTGATAAGCAGCGATTTTTTTTTTTAAAAGAGGATCCATGTGCAACAAAGTAACGAGTTAGTAATAGAATTGCGCAATCACGTGGTTTGCTGTCAGGTGCTCAATTTGCAAACTGTTTTCAAGACTGGCAAAGCCTTTAAACGCAGCCCCAGGCGCCCTCCCCATGCCGCAGGCCCCGGTGCTGGCTGCCGCGGCTCCCCACCTGCTCAGCAGCGGCGGCAGCTCCCCGTGCCGCACGAAGCCCACGGTCCTCTGCCTCCTTGCCACGTAAAACCAGTCAGTGGCTCCAGCTTGCCACCCACCCAGCAGTGGCTCTGCAGCAGCTCCCCACTCACCCCCTGTCCCGCCCGGCCGTGGCTCCGAAGCAGCTTCCTCCCCGGCTGGCCGCAGCTCCGTAGCAGCTCCCTGCCCGGCTGGCTCGCACTTCCAGGTTGGCATTTCACCAGAATTTGTCCATAAATAAGCCACACCTGGTGATCTGTACTTCTGAGATCGGCTCAATTCTTCAGTGAAATAGGTGTGGCTTGTCAGTGTGAAATTATTGTAGTAAGTATTTTGGAAAGCCCAGTCCTTCCTGTACCCTTCCTCCTTTCCATATACATGGAACAAGCTCTTCAAATGAGAGAATGAATATGGCAAGTCTAGGACACACCTCCTATTTCCAACAAAAAGTAGCTGATTATACATTTTACGCATTATGCAATTTTAGTTACTGCACCTGAAAGTTCAGAACCGGAGAAACATTCATGGTACAGCATTTAGTGACAACAGCAGATTCATTTGTTTCAATAGGCGGTTGTCTGGGCTGTGGTCTGTCCTCCTTCAGACAGGCAGTGATCCCAGAGAGCTGGGCCAATCATCCTATAATTTTCCTGAGGAACAGATCTTCCCCATAAATGCTGCTGTATTTCTCATGCAAAACATTCACTATTGCTCTAAGTCCAAGGCTTCTTTTGGAGCACATTATTGTCCTACTGTGCTTTCCTTCACTGCATTTAATTCAAAGCCATTGACTTCAGTGGGTGAGTAGTTGGACCAGAGTACCTGATGCTCTCAGCTATGATGCAGAGCTCTGCTTCAGCTCTTCTGTGGAGCCTGTGTGGAAGGCAGGAACTGCCTGCTCCTGCACTAACACTTGAGTAGTTTCAGAGAAGCTGCTTGGACCCTTTGGGTCATGCCATGGAGCAGGAGTGCTGCAGGTCTGCTCAAAGGTAGCAAGGGCTCTAGGCCAAGAGGAAATAATTAGCAACTGCTGCAGGGAATTTGTGTCACTAAAGCTCACAGTACCTGTATGAGCAGGTTTTCAGAACATACTGCTAAGGCAAAAAGGGTTTCCTGACATCAGTTTGGATGGGTCTATTTTGAATAGAGTTAGGTGTTTGGTTTTTTTTTTCCTTTTTTTTTTTTTTTTTCTACTGAGCAGTAGATGTGGTAGAAGAAATGGAGCTCTAGAGGCAATGAAACAGACCAAAATGTGTTCCAAGATCAACTGAAAGCATTTTGAAGAGGCAATTTCCCTCATTCTGCTTATATGAAATATTTGTCTACAGAGAGCCAGAGTGGTCTGCTTTGGCATTTTACTTCTGGTTTAAAACGTCCTTTTTCCATTAGCAAGACCTACCTTATAAATAAGGAAGCACAAAAAGATTATGAAAAAAGAGGTGATGATGATGAAAGAATGGATTAAAATCTTTTATTTTAGAGTAAATTAAATATTTGGAGTTGCCCAAAAACACCTGTTTGTTGTTTTTATTTTCCTCCAAATGGAATCTAAATAGTATTTCTCCAACTTTTTCCACTCAGGCACAGAGAAAAAAGGCCTTTATTCTCCCAACTGTATTCAGAAGTTGTCGACCTTATGTGAGTTATGCAAGTTATCTTGAGGTATAGTTATGTGAGCGAAAATCTATAACTTGCCAGGCCAAATACCAAGCATTCTGTATGCTTGAACAGAGATTGTTTTGCATTTTAAAGAAAGATATAATGGAAGTAAGATGAGGATTTAGAATTTTATTATTCTCCTATCTAGAGATACTGTGGATCTCAAACACAGATTGAATCCGTAGTTAATACAGTTTAGAGAAGCCCAAAAAATTATTTAAAAAAAATAAATAATTTTTTTTTTAAAAGAATTTTTTTTTTAAAGAAATTGCATTATTTTACTTTTTAGAGATTTCTGAGTCTATTAAACATCTCACAGGGCACTGGAAAGCTTCCAGTGTCTAGCTCTGGTGAGACACTGGATCTGAAATCTGCCATCAGTTCAGACTTGTTTATTGCCTGTCTTACATCTTGGATCAATGCAATTTAAAGCAAAAGAACATAAAGAAAGTATAATGGTTTGGTACAACTGAAAGAGGAGGTCTATGATGAAGAGATAATTTGGAAAGTTTTTCAGATATTAGAAGTTAGATGTGGTCCTTGAAGGAGACTGGGAGGACTGAGGACAGTCAAAATATGAAATTACATTTATCTTCAGTACATCAACATTATTTTGCATCATGCAAAGTGTTTGTTACTTTAGTGACCTTTCAAGAGCACTGCTCTTCAGAGTCCACCATCTGCATGAATCAGGCCCCAGAAGTCTGAGAACTTCTACTCTGTGACCTCTACCAAAAGGACAGCTGTTTTCTCTGGCACAGAGGACACTGACATTTTGTGATCACAGCCCAGCAGGCAAAGGGCTGCTCACAGCAGCTGTGCCATAGCCATACACAGACATTCATGTCTGCAAGGTTTAAGATACATTCAGACACTGGCATCCTAAAGACAGCATGTCAGATATTTCCCAGACACATTCTCTGTGCCACAAGTCTACTTGTCTACTTCAACACAAACGAAGTGTCTCTATAGCTGTCAGTGAAAAAGGCAACTATAACTGCATCCCTTCTTCTTGTCCCTTAATAAAGGCAGTGGGGAAAATGCAGGTATTTTGAACTCTGGACCCAACTACTGAGAAAAACAGGTTGTATATTCTCAGTATGTGTATTTGTATATGTGTGTGTGTGCAGCTGGCATGCATGATCACAGCAGTCAATTACCTGTATCAGGTGTCTTCCACGAGACTCTTCACAGTCCTGGCACCTTGACTGCTCAGCCTGGTGACCTGGCTCTGATCCTCCTGCACCCACGGTTCCTTGCATTTTAAATAAGGAATTATGTATGTATCCCTGAGAGTCAGGATGCAGCCAGAGTAAGTACACAGAGTATAGACCTGAGAAGTTATCCTAGATCTGACTGATGAGAGAGCATCTACAGAGTTGGCAGTATTAAAACTTGCAGCAAAACTTATCTCAATTTTCCATTAATACATTTTACTGAGGGTCAAGTTTGCACTTGTTATGCTAATTCCACAGACCAGAAAGCCAACTGAGCAGTGAGAGGAGAGCAACATGCTGCCATCCTCCAGCAACAGAGATGGAAAGGGATCTCATCTCTTTTTAGTTCTATTCCAGTGCCCTAGCCCACTGGCAGCCTTATCATTGCACAGATTGAGAGCTCTGCTCCAGGTTGCTGAGTTGTGTTGTATGTTAATTACACAAAGAGACAGGAGAGCCATTGCATACGGAAGGATGTAATGTAACACAAATTAAATTCAAATATATCATATTGGAAATACACATAAAATTGAAAATGGTAACTCAATGTGGAGACTAAATATATTAATTAAAGTGGTTTTCAGTCACTTAGACCACTTGAAAAAGGGGGAATAAAGTCACCCAGTTCCATGCACCTAAAATAGCAGGTCACAGGCCTTCCTAGGTCCCCCCTCTGATGAGAACAGACTCTTCTGAGAGCAATTCAGAGTGTTGGAGCTCTGGGTCAATACCTCTGGGAGCCCTTCTCTGGATACTGACAGGATGTATTGGTGAAACTAAAGAAGCAGTGAGTTAACCTGATGATAAAAGATAACTGGTAAAAATAACATCTTAATGCATCCATGGCTTTTACTTAACACTAGTACTGAATTTTTTGCTTTATTTTCTCTATCACTTTAATGTTTAGGTCTTCCCAGTCAATTCTAGAACTGCTAAGTGAGGATATGCAAATCAATCTATTCCCAGCACAGTATATGGAGAATATGCAGACTTTGGATTGGTTTTGGGAAGGATAGACTTAATCTTGTTCATAGCAGCTCCAATGGCGCTATGCTTCGGATTCATGATGAAAACAGTGCTGAGCACAGAGAGATGTTTTAGCCACTCTGATCAGCACTTGACAGCACTGTTTCTCCTGAAAAGGCTAAGGGTGCACAAGAGTTTGTGAGGAGACACAGTGGGGATAGCTGACCTCAAGTGACCATGGGATATTCACACCATAAGGTGTTGTGGTTAGCAATAAAAACTGGGAGAAGAATGAGAAAGGGGAGACATTTGTAGTGATGATGTTTGCCTTCCCAAGTCATCAGCATGTGTGACAGAGCCCAGCCTTCCTGAGATGGCTGAACACCTGCTTCTCCAGGGGAAGTAGCAAATTAATTCACTGTTTCACTTTGCTTGTGCACACAACTACCTTTATTATTAAGCTGCCTTTATCTCAAAACACAATTTTTCTCACTATAATCCTCTCAACTCTCTCCCTCATTCAGCTGGGACAGAGTGAGTGAGCCAGTCTGGGTGGGAATGAGCTGCCTGCCAGGGCTAACCCACAGCATCTTCTAACATGTACATCTTCTACTGTACGTTTTTCCTTGGCACCCATCATGCACATCTATCATGTCACAGCACAGATGTGCTTAGAAGTCATTGACTTGATATTGTTGAGATTTCCCAGCTTCTGTCCCCAAGGGTGAGATATGGATTAATACTGTTTTTCAGAATCTTAGATGCACAATCTAAGAGAAAACAAATGAGTCTTTGAAGGGCACATTTTTGCTACTGTGAGCTAGGAACTGAGGCTGTGATATGAATTTACCAAAAGAAAAGCTAGTATGAATTCTGCTTAAGAGGTACCTTTTCCAACCTTAATGATTCTATGATTCTATCTCAACTAGTATTTGATAAAGCAAATGAACAACCTACAGAAACTGGAAGCCAAATGAGTCAGGTTTTATGCTTGCTCTGTATACCTACCCAGTTGATGGTCATTGCTAGAGACAAGTGCATCATCAGGGAGAATTTGTACAGCTTGTTTGAAACATGCAGTCAGCACAAAAGCTTAATTGATCCTTGGCAGAAATTAAGCTGGCAGAGCTTTGATCCAATGAGCACAAATCAAATACTGAATTTTGGATATTGAAATATTTGAACAATGACCAGAGACCTCTGCCACTCTTTAGGTGACAAATTGCTCATCATACACCAATTCAAGCAATTCACTTTCTGATTTTGTGATGGCTGTGTAGGGAGCATTGCTTTCCATTCCCTCCCCAGAACACTCCCAGCACCAAAAGTAGATGTTACATGCCAGTTGATGTCCATTTACAAAGCTAAGCTCAACTGCAATTTTCTGCTGTTGAAGACTGTAAAGATAAACTTGTGCTCACCATCTAAAGGATAGGTCTCTTAAGTTCTCAAAGAGATTACAGTAGTTTCACGATTATAAACCGCACCTGAATATAAGCCGCAC
>VRYO01001681.1:4393995-4407304 GCA_009812075.1 Sialia sialis | reverse complement strand
GGATTCTTCAATGAAAAAGGTGCGGCTTATATTCGTGAAATTACTGTAAGTCTTCCCCAAAATTGGAAACTGAGCACATTATTCAACTCAGAAAGGTTCCATCAGTCAGGTTTCTGTTAATGCTACCTTTCTCATGTGACCACTCATGGGAGAAAACCTTATGACCTCCCACAAAAGGGAAAACAATGGCCTGGATATTGCATCTATTGTTAGAGAAAGAGATTTTTGAAAAGAAAAAAAAAGAAAAAACCTAAACCTCTGAACAAAACCTTATTAAGGCACATAAAATAAAATTTGCACTCACATGCTGGGCCAATTTCTGATCTCAGAAGAACAGAAAAACTCCATTAAAGCAGACTGAGCTGGAAGAGAGAGAGGAAGAGAGCAGATGGGAGAAGCAGGAGAAATAAGGAACAAATGTAGACAGAATGATTAATTTATTTTAGAATGGACAGAACCATTTATCCATAACTGCCTGCAATGAACAACACATATTTTTCTATGTATACAATATTTTGAGTTGGTACAGAGGCATTATGTAATTGTGAATGGAAGGGCAAGAGGAAATGAGACTGTTTTTCTGGCCCTTGCTCAGAAAAGGATGTGCTTTGTCTTTTGTGGGAGCTAAGAACACATTGTACCATTTTTCTAAACTGGAGTTTCTATGAAGAGATTCTTTATGCTATGAAAATGTTATGTCTCTAGCTATCAGAAGTCTCTAGATCTCAGTGGTACTTTGCACTTACAACCCAATGATATTTTGAAACATTCTGGGTTTAAACTGCTGATTCATTACTCACTCATATCAAAACAAAGATTTGTTTATTTTTCCAGTTTTATGCTGTGATGATTCATTTTAGTGCATTTAAACAAGGAAAACATGCAACAGAATGTACGTAGAGCTTTTGATTAAAGAAAAAATGCAGAAACCTATCAAATATCACTATATCAGAATATCGGCATCAATTGCTGCTTGAGCAATATGAGTGTGGCCTTCCTGCATGCAGACATTCTAATGCAATCTTTAATCATGTCATCTATGACATGTTCCACACAGAAAGTCTATCTGCTTTTAATGGACAAAAAGGATGGTTCAAACTTTAAACAAAATACTGAATTTCTGTCTTTGTCATGTGGTGTGCCTCAGTCCCAGAACCTCTCAATTTCTCAGAAAAAATGACATTGGTCTCTCAGCCAAGGACCACAAGGCCTGTCCATTAAAGCCTTATGCACAAGATAGGTGTTACTAAAACCTTAATATACAGCTAGATGACAAATAGAAAACCATCAGAAAGATTTTGCAGAAAACCCATTAATGACTGATACAAGAAGCTTTCAGGCAGGTTTCATGGGGTTTTTTTGGGAGATCCAAACACATAGCCTTCCTAAATAGGGCTCATTCTGCAGCACAAGTAATTTAAAAAAGAGATTTAATTATCCTCTTCATGGATATTCTTCTGAAGTCCTCTTATCAGTTACAATGTAAAAATTATAGTGATGTCTTACATGATTATTATTACCCAGATTTGTCTTTGTAGGTGTGTATGTTGGGGTACAGCCTCCCAGAGTGGTCATCCTTTCTCTTTCCAGGTTGAAATTAAATACATGGCAAAAAACTGTGGGCTGTGGTGCAGCATCTTATGGAGAATAGAATTCTCAATAATTCATATTATCAATTTAAACATAAAGGCAATGAGCATTGGGGAGCCTGTACCAGAGAGAACGGTGCAAATCCATTAACCTGAAATATTTATGGAGAACTTTCACTTCAACACTATGTCTGCACACTGATGTATCACTTGAGTTGAAGGAATGAGTGGAATTATTTGCTTTGTCTGCCTCTCAAGCCTTTTTTGGCCCATTAGAAGAGAGTGCTTTTTTAAAAAATATTTTTAATCAATAAATGCATTAATTTCACATTTCCTTAGATGTCTTTTAATGAACCTGCTTCATTAAAACAAAGGTCCTATCTAGGTACCTAAAAATTACTTGCACTGATGGGAAAATACATTTACTTTCTTTTTTATGAAAAGCTTTTTTCAAAAGCAGACATTTTTAGTCAACTAAATATTGCTTTTTGTCAGGAAAGCTGTTGGGAAAACCTCCAGTGCTTGTAAGAGCCATGTTTTCATGGATTTAGTAAGAAAAAGACATCAAAGTATTGGCTGGATTGTTTCATTTTTATTGCAGTTTTGGGGAATAGTTAAAACCACGGTGCTAGACTTAGTGCAACGCCCAATATCCCTGGAAATGGATGATGCAGGAATGGGACCAGTGAATGGAAGCACATCAAGCTAACAGTTACAGTGTCCAGAAACTAGAGCCATTTCAGTGCTAAGCCCAACAAGGATTAGTGATCTCTTTCCTGACTGGGAACAGCATCCAGGAGGCCAGGATTAATGGCAGGGGGCATGAGGATGCAGAATCTTTCTATCCATGCTCACTGTAGCAGCAGCTTCCCTGAGTGTCTGCCTGAGAGAGATCTAAAGTTTATGGGGTGGCACCTCTAAGAGCTGGAATACCAACTGTGGGAAGTTCAAATACTGGGGTCCCATTGAGCCCTTTTTTCAATAGGATTTTAAAGGAAAATTATTTGCTGAGTCCATTCAGTGGTATTATCAGGGCTCCAAGCCAGACCAGTCACAGAGACCCAAAGTAACCTGGAATTGCACTAGTTTTAACTTGCTGACCAACAAGAGGAAAAAAATGATACCAGGGGGCTGGAGAGATCTAGAAAGGTTTCAGTCAGAGACCAAAAAATGAAAGGTGATCAGAAGAGAATTCCAGAGCCTTACCAATGGTAAACTTCTTCAGGACACCTAGGAAAATGAGGTAAATAAATAATATGAAATATTATAAATAGAATAAATAATATGAAAGGGGAACTTTAGGAAGTTCAACACCAAAATGCTCTGGTAAGAACATGAAGTGGTCACTTTTTATGCCTGGTATATTATGGTATATGGGGAATTGTGTTAATCACATAGTGTGTCCAGGATACAGTATTATGATAGGGTATTATGCAAGTATAACATATATATAAGACTCTTTCACATTCACTCTATACTGCATTTTTACAAAAAGATTATTAAATTACAATTGGAATTTTTTAAGAGATGGAAGGTTGTAAATCCTATATAAATGTATTTTCATTATTTGTCCCTTATTAGTCAAAATAATGAGTTTTTAAAAATAGTTCCATGGCTGATATACTTTTATTATTGCAGATGAATAACACCCTTTATCTTTACACAGTCATGCCAGGTGAATCTGCTGTGGTGTAAAGGTCCAACTCATTGATGCTCTCCAAAAGTCAAGTAGTAGTCAATATATTTGGAGAAGGTTTTTGATAGACTTCTCACATTATAAAACTTTTAAAATTATTTTCATGTTGAGGAGAGGTGGAAGGATGGAGAGGAGCTCAGACAGATCCCTGTAAGGGACCTCAGTTGCTGCCACATAAATACCATGAAAAGACAAAGGGAAGAAGCAAATTTTAGATATACTATGCATTTATTTGTACATATGTGATATCTTCCTATCAGCCTGTGCTTTTATCAATGTTGTAATTTCACCTAAGCAACTCTTCCCTTCCATAATGTTCTCTATGGGAAAATAATAATATTTTGCTGTCAAATTTAATCTCACGAGGCCAAACTAACAGAGTTCTTATAAATTTCCTTCCTAAAACACGTTCCTCACTTCTCATTTTATTTACTGACTCTCCCCTACATGTCTTCCAGCGTGAATTCATCTTTCTGGAGCTCAGATAACTTGAATTTTTTTACTAATGCCTTGTACAACACTGTACAGGGAGAGATGCTGTGTTGATTGGAAATGTTTGTCCTAGCTCCACCCACACATCACTTACTGAATGTGATAGTGACAACTGACAGTCATGCTCAGGCTGCTGTTAGGTACCTAATTCAACTGCTCCTCTAGGCTTCTTCTACTGTCAGTGATGGGAGAGATCAATTTATCCTTTCCTCAGAAAGATATCTGAGGTAACAGGTCAGGACTGCCCTTAGTAAAGGTCTTGGCCTCTCTCAAATGATTTCAGAGAGGTCCCAGCATCTGCTGGGAGGCATTTCAGATTATGCCTCTGCCTTTCAGATGGTGACAATAACTGTTAGGACTCTTGGTCACAGGAGCTGCTCTCCCAGGGGAATGAAGACACTGCCATGAGTTTTCAGGAAAGGAATTCACAGCCAGCCCCAAGTGAATGCTTTATTCAGGGAATGGGGAAAAGTTTAGGACATAGGAAAACAAGCAAAAAAAAAAGGTGTGCTGTGCAAGAGCAACCTAAAACAGATGAACAGAAATGATCAAATGAGCAGAGCAGCTACAGACTTGCCACTTACACAGTTATGTGAGAACAGCAGAAATCTCATGGTTTTCACTACAATTGTTCCCCTTTTGCAGCTGGTACTATTGCCATTGCTTTCTTTAGAGAAACGAAAAGATGAGCAAGGATGATGGACAAGTACAAAACAGTGCTTTGTTTCCTATCACAGTGCAAGAAGCAAAACACAGCCTTTGAAAAGAGAAACAAGTCCAGGGGGTTTGAGCCCACTTCTGTCCTCTCCTAAGGTAATAAATAATTTCAGCTCCAAGGATCTAGCTGTGATATGGAATCTATAGCACTTAGGAAAGCCATACAAGACTAGTAAGGCCTGGAAGTTAACAAACAGAGAGGACCTAATTTTAATTTTAATTCTTCTGCTTACTTGTTTTTTGTCTTACTCCTGAGTATAGGCACCCATATTCCTGCTGTGTTCAGGCTAGATGCCTTCAGTTTTTTCCTGGATTTCAGTTCTCAATTCCTTACTCAGCAAAGATTTGAGGGATGCTCTCAGTCTTCTCCAGATTTCTGGGACTGCAACTCCATTTCTAAAGATCTAAAGAGGCTGCCAGAAACAAACAAATTGCAGGCTCTGGGGAATAGTGTGGAAAACCCAAATTGGTCCATAGTTCTTTAAAACCAGGCCTCTGTTTATTTTGATGCCTAAACACAGATTTAAATATTTAACTTTGTGCACTTGAAAGCTCTGGCTTTAAAAACCTTTTAAAATCCTCTCTATGGTGGTTTAGGGTCACCAAATATCATCTGGCCTTCCCATAATGTGCAATTTCCCCTTTGACAGCACACAAACGGCACAGCACTAGGATAGCCAATGCAGACAACACTGTGGGGTGGAGGCAGTGGTGGGGCTCACTGTCCTCAC
The DNA here is from genome assembly GCA_009812075.1 of Sialia sialis. NCBI lineage: Eukaryota > Metazoa > Chordata > Aves > Passeriformes > Turdidae > Sialia > Sialia sialis. The sequence continues at coordinate 4,402,079 of VRYO01001681.1, read as the reverse complement.
TGGTCACAGCATCCTGCAGACACTCAGCCCTGGCACAGGCCTCTGAGCAGCTCCATGGCAGCAGAAACAACCTCGAAGGATGAAAGACACAATCTGCCTCTTCTGTGATATGAGGGAGGAATAATCTGGTTTGGATTAAAACATCCCTGATACTTTTATTTATGAAACACCTTTGGAAAGGCAACGTGAGTGTCCTGAGGCACAGCAGTCCTTACTAGCAGCTGCAAACATCCAGCTGGGCACTCCGTAATGGACCTCCATAATCATCTTGGGATTTTTATTGGGCAGCTTGATCCTTGCATGTGTGCACCAGTCAAGTGGGGAGAAGGAAGCTCAGATTGGGAGGCTGGCCAGGATAGGAGCATGACAAGACCCTCCACTGCCATGTAGGTGCTGATAACTGTGCAAAGAGGGATACAGGCTGCCACCCCAAAGTAGCAGGGTCAAAAATCAGTCTCAGTGAGCAAGAGTTCACTGGCTGGAACAGAAGCTGGCCACTTGGAAGTAGATAAAAAAACTGCCCATACTTCACTTTCATTATTTGGTGTTCACTTACCTTGCAAAAATTCATGAGGGCAGAAAATAAAGGGAGAAAGTTGGACACAAGATATTCATCTTGCTTTTGCCCTGCACATAGAGCATGTTCGTACTCTCCAGATCATGTTTTGGCAAGAAAAGCTTTTAACATTTTAAATTAATGTCTTATTTTACCTCAGTGAAACTTGTTGAGCTGGCAGTCTTTATGACTGAAGCCCTTTATTGAACACAGAGCACTTGCTGGGATGACACAGCCAGAAGTGACATTGTTCCCTCCCATTTTATACAGCACAAAATGAAGAGGCTGCTGTACTAATGATAGATTGTATCCAATTACGAATAAAAATACTATCTTCCCACCACTAAAGCTACTCCTGGAACTCCTCAGCATTCCTTTATTTTTATGATCTGTCTGGTAAGCAATTACTTTAACCCTCTGATATTTATAAACTAATAGACACTACTATAAAAGATATCCTTCTCTTACAATTCTGGATGATTGCCTGTGTTCCTCCCTCACTAGACATCATATTGTTGTCCTTCAAGGAGAATAATATTCCCTATGTAAAGCTTACTATTCAGAGCCTATTTGGATATCCTTGACTGGAAATCACTCATACTCCACCAACTCCTGCTGGAGCTTTCTGGTGGGGTGGCAACATTACACTGAGTGAGGATTGAGAAAAGGTTTTCAGGCTTTGAGAAGAGCTGGGCTGGTGCAAGAGTTTAGGAATGTCAGAGGAAGTCAGGCTGTTAACACACACCTGCTAGGCAGTGGCCTCCTGATCTGATACACCTTTTGGGTCTATGTGTATTTCTTCTCATATCAGTTCCTGCAAATTGTAGCTGGTCTGCCTAGCCCAGATTTTTCAAGAAGATCCAGGTCCTAAAATTCTCAGTGACTATAGTTACTTGGGATTTGCAGCACCTTCAAGTCAAAACATGATTTTGGATAAAAAAAGTCAGGCAAAGTCTGAATTAAGGAACTTATGATCTTTGGGTACATGATGGTAACTTTCTAAATGGCTATCACTTCACTCTCCAATTCAGCAAATCTAGACTTGTTCCTAAAATTGTCCTCTCCTTGGTCTTCAGATCTAAATATGCTGTGCATCTGGATGATCAAACCTGGAGTACTGGACCTGGTCTCACTATATTCTTTACCAGCTTCTTGGAGAGCTGCTGGCAACATCATCTGGATATACTTGCTCCAGAGTCTTACCTATGGGATTCACTACTAAAGCCATAGCTCTCTTACATTTTCCATATTTCTTCCACCCAGAAGATTTTCTGGAGGGTGAAGAGGTAGCCCCAACACACAGGCTCATCTTGGAACGAGCATGGGCTGGTGTGGTGGATCAACACTTGTCTTGAGTAGAATGGGGGGAACGTTGGGGGGGTTGGAAGAAGTGTGTTTTTCAGGACACTAGTAAGATATTTAAGGATTTTACTTGAACCAGGGTACAACTTACCAATATGAGGACCAGACACCTAATGGGGCATCTAGGAAAAACTGTCCCTCTCTAGATGACAAGAATTGTTTAAGCCACAGGCTACAGCTTTAGTGAGCAATGAACCAACTTGCAGGACCATTAGCATTGCCAAACTCCCAAATATTTTCTTGTGGAGCTCAGTTCATGTAGCAGGTCGTTCAGCTGTATTTTAATGAAATACTGCCTAGACTTCCTGGCCTAGTGAATTAACATTGCTTAAGCTCTCACAGAACTAGGTAGAAGGAAAAACTCCAGACTGGACTATGTTATCATCTGTAATACTGTAACACACATTTTTCTTCTGTGGCGGTTTCAACAGCATTTGAAATCTTGCTGTAAAGTCCAAGGAAATCAGAATATGAGACCTCTGTCGAGAATTTTCTTCTGACTTACATGTTTCTCAAAAAAAGCACTGACTTGAAGTTCAGAGAATTGAGAAAATGGAAAATTACACAGTGTAAAGATACTGAAAATTGCTCTTTTGCTTTGGAGACTTGGGCAGGTTCAGGGAAATGTCAGTGTAACAACAGAGTAACTTTGCTGAAGAAGTTGTAGCATAATTGTTAATCTTTACTTATTAGTGTTCTAAGAGCACCAATTTTCCCAGATTTGACTTCTAAACTAGAAATTAGGTAGCTTTTCTTAAAAACAATTTTATCTCACAAAGACCAGGGACCATCTTCTGCACCTTTGTTGTTATGTTGTTTCAGTGAGTTTAGTTTGGACATTGAGCAATCAAACCACCAATGCTCATGAGCTGTAATTTTCAGTTTTCTAAGGAAGATACACAAAATGGAAATTGGCAAACTTGTGATTCCATTTCAGGGTGTCTGGTGAAAATATTTTGGATCAGTAACATATCTGAGAGAAGACTGAAGAATTGGCCAGACGTCCTGTATGTAATATGCCAAAAAAGCCAGAGCAGCATCCACTCACAATTCAGATGCTTTTTAAGATTCAAAAATGTTTAATTAGAAGAGTATTCACTCTTTATGAAGTATGACTTATGGAACAGGGTTATATAGGAAAGCTGAAATTACCCATTAATTGACAGCTTTATCCTGGGGATTATTTCCCCTTCAACATAAACATTTGTCTTGAGCATTTTTTTAAAATTACAGTAGACTAGAAGCTTGCCAAATATTTAGTGGTTTTGTGAAGTTGTTTGGTATTCATGTCTACTACAGTTCTACAGAAAACAGTTTTAAGAGCCATTCTTTCACCATATGGCTGGCAATCTAGAGAGGGATGAAGGATAACAAACTTTAAAAAGATGTTTTAAAGAAAAATGTGATTTGAGCTGCAAAAACAACTAAAAGACATTTTTGAAGAGGCTGGATTCATGTCTTGCCAATATTTATTACAGTGTTTATCATTAGGACAGTGATTTTTCACATTTTCATTCTATTCCAAAAGAAATGTTGCCATGTTTTCGGCTCTTGGGCTTCTCACCTTCCTGAGAGGATATCAGAGGCTGATGAAAGCTCTCTCCTTCCCCACCCTTGTTTACATCCTCACCAGCCCATGGCACAATCCAGACAACAAACACCAGAACTCCAACTCCTTTTGGTTCTTTTTCAGAGACATCACACACAGACCAAAGGTCAAGCCACATCTGGACTTTGAGCAGCATAGGCAAGGAGAGAGAGTGCGAAAGAGGCCTGTCTTGCATTTTGCCCCGTGGTCTAGTCAGGGGTAAACATGGGTGAACACAGGTTCCTCACTCCTCATTCAGGCAGTGTGGAGGTCAGTCACTTCCTAGCACAGTCTCCAGCCCACAGCTGCACTGATACATCTTCTCTTTTAAACAAAGAGGTGACTTGATCCACTTCATTCAGCCCCCTAACCTACTGCTTTTGCTTCCACACCTGCATGCTGTAAAGCTCTGAGAAGGTTTCCTGTGTTTTGTGATAGCTGCTTCCTACCTTTTTACTTCATTTTTTCAAGAGTCAGTATGACAACAGGCTCAGCTGGTAGGCTTTGGTACATAATTTATGCCACTTGAGTGTAAAAGTTAAAATTGGAAGCATTGAAGATAGAAACAGAATTTATTTTAAACTGTAGCTGGACTCTCAAATTAGCTATTCTGTAATTCCAGTTCAGTTTCAGGAATGCCTGCCTGGGAAATCCTGAAGACCATCTGAGGACATCTTTCTATAACCACATATTATGTGGAACTTTGCCAGAGCAATGTGGAGAAAAGACCCAGAGACAGTGATCTCTCAGGAAGATGTGTCAGTCCATAGGAAGCTGTACAATTCAAAGCTGTACAATCAGTGCAGTTTTGAATTCTCTGAGGACCTTGGAAAAAAGGTTTCTGTTATGCTTCTGCAAATCAATTCACTGGAGACTCTGTATGAAATATTTTAGAGACATATGATCACAAATGAGCAAACTTGTTTCTTGCTACCTGCATTTCAAAAATTAGGTGCCAAGTTTTTCTGTACATGTGCTATAAACTCTATCACATGGAAAACAGAAGTCCTTTGTGGCAAGAATTAAGTGAGAACAGGCTATTTTTGTACTCATCAAGGAGTGATGATATGCAAAACCAGCTCTTCTATTTACAGGCTTGGCTTTTTGTTCTCACAGACTGTTTGGAAGGAATATGAAGAGACACCAGACTGCAGGACAAACTGCAACATTTCCTCCACTGTCTCTACTCTGAAGAGGCTGCTGACCAAAGGATCACTACTAACTAAAGGATCACTGATTCACTTTCAGATCTTAAACATTTATCCTTAATTACTATTTACTTGCACAATTAGGAACATTGGAATGGCCACATATAGGAACCCTTTCATTCACAGTCTTCAACATCAGATATTCATGATAGCTGGGGGGAAAAAAAAAAATGGAAACCACCACTGACTTCCCTCCGATTAGTTCTGCTCTCTCGTCTCTCCTCTTGCCTCATTACAAGAGCTGCCATGATACACGGACTTCCATCCTGGCTTGCAAAATGTCAAGGGTCACTCAAGACCATCTGAATATCATGTCCAGTTTCCATTCTCTACTAAAGAATCTTCTGATACAAACAGAATAATAATTTAAACAATACAACTTTCCACTTTATAGGTAGTTACGTTATGTATTTATTTCTTGCAATAGCATAAGATTTCTAGGCTTTATGTCCAGCTAATTCCTTACCACACTGTGGTTTCAACCATATGTGTCTGCTTTCTGAAAATCCATTTCTGCTTTAGGATCTCAGCAAGATCTCAGCTTTGTTCCACAGTAAAAAGAAAGTCTAGAACTACTAGTGGATTAACTGCATCTTAGCTAGGCTACAACCAAAGGGGTTTTGCTAAAAACCTAGTAAGCTGTTTTGTCATTAGCTGACTGACAGCACTCTGAATATGTTTTGTGCTAGTCTATTCCAGTCTTTTAAAGGTTGGCACACCTCTTTATACCTGGTGCATAATCGATACTTTGTGGTAGATGATTCTTGAAGACACACAAGCAAATCTAAGTTTAGAAATCCTAGCGACCTCTTGAGCTTTACTTCCATCCACAAACAAAAGTCTGTCAGATGCCCTTATTTGAGAGAACTTGTATCAGTATTTGTGTTGGTGTGATTCCCCATCCTTTACTAGGAATAGAATCAGATATGCAGCAAGTTTTCCTGCTGGAGATTTTCCAGTATATTGAGCAGTGCACCATAAGTACTATAAATGTCAGCAGTGATACTAATTGTGTTACATATACAGGGTTAAAAGAGTAGAAAGGGCAAAATCTAGTAATTTTAGGCCTCCATACCCAAATCATCACCCTTCTGCTAACATAGGTTATTACATCTGTACTTCATCAATGGGGAAAATAAAAGGAATACTTGGCACCATCATTAACACATGTGAGGCCAAGACAGTAATGTAATATGGATACAACCAGATATATATAAGATATATTTAATTCAGGGCTTGATGACAGGCATATTTCTATGAGTTTTAACCTAAGGAGTGATGAAATCTCCTTTTGAATTCCTGAGGACTTCAGAATGCAAGGCTCTTTGATATATCTCAAGATTCCTCATTTTTTGAGACCAGTAAATCAGGTCTCTTTTACTTCATACCTGGTGCTTAATATTGTTTTCTCTTGCTGAAGACAGTGGAAATTCAGGATATTATTCAAGTCTAAGGGCCTTTCAGCACCTCTGGAGGGCAGAAATTCTGTTAACACAAACAGTCTTAGACTATATTTTAGAAAACACGTTTTCTCTGAGATATTTGATCAGAAAGCCTATATGCCTAAAGTTGGAACAAGATGCAACAGGATTTGTTTAATTACCTACAAATTTCGATCCACTATGTCCATTAAAATCTTACTCATCTCCATAGTTTTGCCACAGAGTCTGATACAAATCGGAGTGATTTTGTTTTCCCCCACAAACCATATTCCAGGATCATCCTAAAGTCATAAGTTTATCCCTTTTTGACTTCAAGAAGGGAATAGGATCAGCACAAATTACAACATTTTGTCTACTGTTGAACTTATTACAGAACCTGCCACTTCATTATTATAAATGAGGTTTAAGCAACAGCCTTCTGTCGACGCTCTTTAAAACATCTGCAGATGTGCCGTATTTTCCCAGAAAAGACACTGAAGTTTACAAGGGAGTCCTTGTGTGTGAATGGGCAGCTGTGCCAATAAAACTCCAATCCTCTCAGTTCCGAAAATGTTTCATGTACTACTGAGACTGCATTACTGAGACAGTAATGACTGCCCAAAGAGAGATTTATATTAGTTTTTTCATTCTTTCTAAGCATAGGCAAAATTTGTCCTTTACATGTACTTTGTCCCTTACATAATTTTAATACCATTTCCTTTCCCCTTCTTGTAACATTGGTAATGTAAATCAGTTTCCTAGGCCATGGGGAAGAGAGAGGAAATAACTGTCATGGTGAATTCTTTCAACACTATTTCATGTTTTCAGAAAATCAAAATGACAAGAAATACAGTTGGATGATTTTTGTCAACTGAATAATATGCTGACACACAAAAGGGAGATACGAGTATCTTTGGTCATCATCATTGCATTGAGCAACTGGATATATTTCAGAACTTGAATTCTCAGAATTTTTTTGTTAACAGTTCTAAATTACATACACACAATGAGGGGAGTTAGAATACAAGTTAGCTATCTGATTCAAGATCCAACAGAATTGGATTTTAGCAGCTTTGTTCTGCTCTTAACAAAATCTCAGCTGTTATATTTTGCGTTTGCTATGTTGAAATGAAAAAAAGTAATCACAAGATCTTTACTCTATGAGAAAGAGAAACACTACCCTCTTTCCAAATTTTTCCTCAAATAAAATATTAATTACTGCCTTTAAAACATGTTTTTCCATACTTTTAAGACAACGTCAGACATTTAATACGCAAACTGCATGTACCTCACTGGTACAGGTGCTCACACCTAAAAACAACCCCATATAATATAAAGTGATTAACACTGCTATTCCTCAAATACACAGAAAACAAACCACTATTCAGCAAAGCAGCAACTGTAACAGCTTTCTGAAAACTGTATCACAATTTTTTCTTGGACTAGATGTTACTCCTGTGCTGTATTACTTACTATTGAAACTCGACTTTCATCTCTCATCCAGTCTGGATGCTTCCTCACCCCAGATTCTGTATTTTCAGAAGTACATCTACAATACCTAGAAAACCTGATGTGACATATCTGCCAGTGAAACTATTTCTGAACAAATATCTTAAGAACTCCTCAATTACTGTGGTTTTCATTATCAGCACAGTGTTCATTCTGCTAGGAATGGGAGTTTATCTTAGAGAAGTCTGCAAGAGTTTTTGCTTCTTCACACATGCAAACTTGGCTGTTTGGGGCCATGTCAGGCTCTGGGTAACTGACACAAACACAGCAAACAACTATCAGTATATTTTTTTCAAGTTACAAATAAAGGAAAGCATTTATCAGAAAGGGGAAAAAGAACAAAATAACAACAACAAAAGCCCATTTCAGACAGCTGTTATTTCAACTTCCAATACATTTGTATTAAGATTCCTCCAAACATACAGGGAGGGAGGGAGGAC